>VWYI01033997.1:69851-165241 GCA_013399455.1 Anthoscopus minutus
GTTTTTTTGTTTTTTTCCCCCCCCCCCCCCCCCCCTTTGTTCTCAACTCCTATGTGTAATCAGAGGAGAGATCTTGAGTCTATCAGCTGAGTACTGCTGATGGCTATTCCAGCTAGGAAGGAAACTTACTACTAGCAGGCTTGAGGGAGGAGGTTTTACAGGACTTTCTAACAACAGAAATTGATTTCCCCATCTGTGGTGTTTTCAAAAGTGGGATTGCCGAGTTGCCGAAAGTACTTGGACTTTGACAGCAGTGTCTGGCAAGGAGAAAAGCATTCCACAACCTGAAGACTGCAATGGTGATGAAGCTTGCTCTTGCTAGCTAGAGCTTTTTGTTTGAGGTACTACAGAAATGAGATAAAAAGCAAGCCAAAATTAGTGTCTTCAGTGAACTACTTGAAGGATAAATGGGCTCTCAGAAGTAACATTAGGACTCGTTACCTGTGTACATCTCTCCCTAGGAACAAAAGTGTTTGTCTCTTGTTGAGATTAACAGGAAGGTTGAGTTGGTCACTGTTCCACCTCTGCTGCTGCTCTTTGCCAGACTGGCACTGATGGCGCTGGGAGATGTGTTGTAAAACCTGATAGTGTCTTTTGATCCTGCGTATGGGAAACACATCTCCCGGCTTGTAGGGACCTGCGCTGCCGTGCAAGGACAAGAGCGTGTTCTGCACATGCACACGAGTCCCGAGGAGGTCTGGAAACACTTAGGCTGTTGGTTTTTTTAACTGCATTATACATAACATCCTGTTTGGATAGTCCCATTACTTCTTTTCTTGCTAGCTAGAAGCGGTCGATTCCCTCCTGTGTGTTAAAATGTAGAACATCGCTTGCCTCTTTGAGTAGTTGAGAGCAAGATTAGTTTCCATTGCAATACTTGAAATACACTGAAAGCAATCAAGAGTTTCAGAACACTGTGGGAAATCACAAAGCTTCTTCCCTAAACACTGGAGCCTGTTGCAGCACCACAGTTCACCTACCAGCTCCTTACTGATCCTGTTCTCACCTGCAAAAAAAAGCATTTCTTAAATGATGTGATTTTGTAGGAATTAAGTCCATGTTTAGGATTAGTTGATGTCACTATCAGCAATTAGTATCTGAGCTAAAGCACACCTGTGTAATTTACCTTTTTTGTTTGAGTCTCTAGACCATTTATGCTTTTTATTTATTTACTAATTCCCATACTGGTGGTGGAAAACATGAGGTGAAAGAAGGGTCTCCCATCTTTCTATCTGGTTTTCTCCCTTTCAGTATTGGCAACACTTCTTTTTCTGCAGCTGTAATGACCCATAGCACCTTGAGCAGGTCCCTGTTTCAAGGGGGCTGCTGCCCAAAGAGGTACCCATCATGTTCTCCCCTCTTCACTGAAAGCAGAGAGCTCAGCTTACCTCCACTCGCTGCAATTCTTTGCTGACATGTCCAAACACTCCCACCCGGGCTTCCAAGTGCTTGGAAGGCATGCTGGCTGTTCACCTGGTTTTACAAGTGGAAAGGTATGCCCTGGAGCTGAAATAAGGTTACTAACTAATGCTTCAAGTTGCAGCACAGAGGGAAGCGTGTGCTTTGCCTCAGGTTGGGACAGAAGGAGGCGAGGGGCGGGTGAATAGCTGGGATCATGCCTTGGTAGCAATCAGCGTTCTGGGCGGCTCATCACCACATCCATCTTTGTAAAACCTTCAGGGCTGTGAAGGGGAAAAGTATCCAGGTTCTGATACTTTAGAGGTATTGCTTTTGTTTTCCAGTGATCCAGGGGATGCCATAAAAGAGCTGCTGGAAGGCATCAGCAGAACTGACGAGTACAGTCGGCTGCTGCTGTGGGGATCTGGCTCTGAGGTTGCAATTATTTACAAACTATCTCTTTCTTAAAAATTATGTAGAGATCTGAAAGTATTACCTGGGTTAATTTAAAGCATGCTTGGAGGTTTATAGATGCATAGTTTAGTTTTTGTTCAATTACTTACTTTTGTTTCATTTATTTGTGTGGTTACTGTGACACTTGGATCTTTGCACCTCTCCATCATTCCTCTGTACTGTGTGGGTGAGGATTTGAGGTCAGAATTCCAGTGGTTCACTGGGGTGATGAATGCCTCATTTTACCTTAGATGCCCCATGCAGTGGGTCTTGATGATGTTGACAAGCTGAGAAATTCACCCTCCTCTGCTGGCAGGTTGGCTGTGAAAGAGCTGCATGGGAGAGCTTGTTCCTGAAGGTGGGAGCCAGACCTAGACCTTCCTTCTCCAATGCTCTCCACAATTTTGATAATGCAGCCACCTTACGTGATTACATTTCCTAAAAACCAAGGTGTCTGATTCCTTAGTGCTGATTTCTTTTTAAAGTTTTTATTTTCATTTTTGAAGTTGTGTTAGAAGCCCTGCTTGCCTGGGTGACAATGGAGGGCTGGGATACAGACACCTCTGTTAGACCTCAGTGTAAATCTCTGTATTTCAGGAGCTTGTTATGCTCCATGTATTTAAAGTGGGTGTGTTTGTAAATTAAGGAGAAGCCACTGATACTTCAGTGGTGAGTTTTTTTATTTTAAGTACTGGTGAAATTGCAGCAAAAACTTCAGAGATTTATAATGCTGCCTGTGTAATTCATCCTTGAAATCTACCATGAGAGGTGTTAAGCTGGTCACAGCCCATCATTGCTTTACATGTACTTACTGCGTGTACACAGTTTGGTGGCTGTAATGATAAAAAGGCTTAGGAAATGGTATAGAGTTTTATAAAATAGTAATTCTCATACTTGAATTGCTTGAATGACCTTGTGTTTTTAAAAAGGCACTTGGTGTTTAGTTGAACTAGAAGAGAGTGCAGACCTCGTTTTCTGTGTTTAAAAGCAAGAATAAAAGGCTGCAGTACAATTAAGCCATTAGAGCTGCTTAAGGGAAAAATTTCCTTCTTTCTTTTCTGTGCAAGTATTTGGCATTTTGTTACAGTAATACATCATGAGTGTATTGAATGGCTGGAAAATTACTAAGCAGTGCTGGAGATGAGCTTCTGCTTGTTATTTGGAGGAAGTAAAATGCAGAGTTAACCAGATTGGTTGAAAACAATAAATAAAATGAAAAAGTAAAGGGGTATTGATAGGAGAGAGAGGCAGGCTGGTGTGGAGAGGGAACTGGAGGCACACAGGGAGCACGATCTCACAAATGCAGTCAGGAAGTTCTAGAAATACCCTTTGTAAACACTGCATCCTACAGGAAGAACCTTAAAGTCCAAATAAACCTTTTCCCCTTGTGCCTATGTATACATAAACTCCACTGATTTGGAAGATCTTATCAGATCAGTGATGTGACTTTTTACAGTAGTTCCTAAAACAAATTATATGATAAATATCAACCTGTTTCGTTTTGTTTTTAAAGCCGTTTATCAGGTTTCTTTTGCTTTTATCAGTTACTAAAGTCTATGTCTCCCTCACCCTTACCCAGAAGTCCTAAACCTTCCCAGGTCAGTCTGCCTGGATAAGTAACCATTTTTGGGTAGTTTCCTTGCAAATGCAGAGTAGTACAGATGGGCAGAGTCAGGAGGGAGGTGAGGGATTTTATCTGTTTGTCTTGATGTGTACATGGGGAAGGATGATCTTCCCTCACCTCAAAGTTATGATTATAGGAATGTGGTATGTGTAGAAATGCTTAGCAGACAGGAGATAAAGGAGAGACAGAAATAGGCTTATTTTGATGCCTTGGATTGAGCTCCAAAAGAGTTTGTTCATCCTGGGATTGCCGTGGCCATCTTGCATGATGCTGGGCTGAGTGATGTTAAAATACGTGTGCTTGCCTTACTGTGATATTTTTACCCAACTTCTCTCCTGTGCTTGCACATTAAAAATCTTGCTTCTGTGTCCTAGGAACAACTGTGTGCCCAGAGGCTAGGATCTAGCCAGGGTCTCCCAGTTTTTGGGTGTGGATGTAGCAGTTGGTGTGCTAGTGACCTCAGCTGTGCTGATCCTCCCCCAGTGAGCAGTTGAGGAGCCCTTTAAAATCACAGCCTATGAATGAAAAAAATTACAGCTTAACAAAGTCTGCCACCAACCATTCATTTGGTTTGGTTCTGCATGTGTGCCTTCAAACAAGAGTCCTGAAATAAATTTCCAGTACATGCAGAAAAGGCCCCTCTTCATTCCAAATCCTCATAATCAGCAAAAATTATTGTTCCCTAGAGTAATTTTAAAATAGTGGTCCTGAAGATCCATACATTGAAACACAAAAAGCCCCCATCTGAGGCAGTTTTGGCTTGGCTGTGGAGAACTGAAATTCTGCTTAGTGCTTCTACGTCCATGTACTCTGGATTTTCTAGTTAGGAAAGCTCTGGGTAAACTGTAGACTGGGTTAATTTGTTGATAAAAATTACTGTTCTGTCCAAAAGTCATTAAACAATACATCTGGCAGCTTTGTTGCTGGTGGGGATGTTTTGGTGATTTTGGGTTTTTTCCCCTATTTCCCTTTGCTGTATCCCTAAGGAAGTGTGGGCTACCTTTATCAAAAGTATTGGTGGAATAGCTTCCCCAACCTTTCATAAGGTCAAATAAAAAAATAAACAGCCTTTCTTATGGGAAGGAAGGGATGGAGCAAGAAGGATGTTTGTGTACACTTTCCCATTCATGTTTTAAAGAGAAAATATATAAACTTACGGAGTCAGTGCTGCATGTCTCATGCCATTATAGGAGTTGAGAGTTGGAAGTTTAGTTTGCTTTCTCAGCACTGACTTAAAACCACGGGGGAATAGCAGTGAGCAGGAGAGCACTTTGCTGCTTTGGGTTTGCCTCTGTTGGCCAAATGTACTCCACATTCTGCTGTGATCGAAGCAATAAAATCACAGAGTGATTTTGCTAATCTGTTCTCTTTGGATTGTGTCTGTAACTAAGGTTTCTGTGTTGATTTGGGGTAGAGTGATGCAGAGGAGAAAATATATCCTTTTTTCCAGCATTTAAGTGTTGAGATTTTAAAAGGCATACCTTTTGTGCAAATTTCATATAAAAGAGAAAAAAAAAGGCAATTAAATATTATTAGACTGTTTCCCTCTTTTGCTTGCTCTTTGATGCAGGAGTGGGAGGAATTATTTCTCATAAGACCATTTACCAGGTTTTGTGGTTCTGCATGAGTCTGGTACTCTCCTGAACATAGTCAGCTGAAAGTAGTGCTTGCTTTTACATATTTTAAGAAGAAAAAAAATGCTGTGATTTCTGTGCTTTGGGTACAAATGCTAGAGGTTGGACTGAAAATCAACATCCTTCAGATCATTCTTCAGATCATCATTCACCTTGGGTCATAAGCAGTGAGCCCTGGCTATACCTGCTCACGGTGTGGATGTTTAAAACAGACAGGTGCTACCTTTGTCCTGTATACAGAAACCCCTGCTCAGTAAGCCAGGTCTGGAAAACCCAACTGCTTTGCAAGAGACATCTGGATCTGTCCTCTCTGACCAGTTGTCTATAGAACATTTAGACACAATATATAACTTAAGCTGTTTATTGTGAATATTGCTGTAAAGAACTCAGTAATGGGTTCCAGGGAGCTAGCTGAAAGCTGCTGGTTGCAGAGAACATGCCTGTGTTTGGAAGGGGTTGTCTCTTGAAATGGTCAACATAGACTCTCCTTCAGTTGAGAACTGAGCCTCAAAGGCAGATCCTTCACATCCTCTCTCATCTTTATAAGAAAGTGACTCTCCAAATCTTTACATGTGTTAAAAAATACTTGATGGGTAGACACTGATGTTACTTCTGAGTGTGGTTAGCACCAGATTTATTTATACTGTGGGTATTAAAATAAACATCCCTGTGTGTAATGAGAGCAGTGGGGAGAAGAGGCAAGAATGGAATGGCAGAGAAATTTATCTTAATTGGTCAGCAGAAAAAATACTCATTTTTTGGTACTGATTAATTTCAGCTCTTGGTTTTATTAACTGCCATGATGTGAATTTGGGTCACCGCTTGCTAGAGAGGCCACAAAGAAGTGGTGGCTTATTTTTCTTAGACCAATAGAAGTGAATCTTCTTTGTGTCTGCTTTGTGTAGATGGTGTCTTCCAGTGTTAGACAGTGAGAATCTTCTTGGCTTATCCTTGAGGGGAGCATTCCTTACCAGATACAGAGCGCTTGGCCATTTCCTTACTTGTTGAATCTTACCATATCACATGTTCTGGATTCTGCGCTCTTTTAAGCTCTCATTTCCTTAGGTGGATGGAATAAATGTTGAGCCCCTTTCTGCTACCTTCTGCACGTGACTTTTGTCAGCAAGAAACTTCTGCTGCTCCCTGAACTTCAGAGTAAAGCCAGCTCCTCAGGACAGAAAAGGGAAAAACTCCTTGAGAGCACGCTGCAGCATTGAAATGCCCCACATAAAAGCACGTTTGTACATTTTGTTACATGGAGGAATTCCTGGCTGTACCCAGCCCTGAGTAAATAGCCAGGGAGAGGCAGCTGAGGCATGATGGATGGCAGTGGTTGGAGAGCAGGGACGTGAGGCGTGGAAGTCCATGGTGCAAAGCAAACAGTGAAGGGAAACCGTGCTGTGTTTTACAGAAATGGTGTTGGGTTAGGACAGAACTGTCTGGCGCCTAAACCTCTCCTCAAGATCTCGTGCAGCAAGTACAGAAAATGCAGAAAATCTTGCTGATTTTTTAAAATTTTTTTGTTAATCCATGGGTAAATTTTCCTGTTATGTCATGCATTTCAAGATACTTGAAAATGATAAGTATTGATCAATGAAAGAAGTAACCCCTTTGGGGTGTTTTGCCGATTTGATGTTTTGCTTCAAATCCTGGACAGCAGAAAACTTAGAAAGTTTATAATCTTTTTCTCAGAGGTGTTTTATCTGAGGTCCAGGGCAGTCCTACCTGTAAATTGCCAGAGCTGTCCTTAGAACTCCCTGGGTTAGTGAGATGGCAGAAAACCAAGGAGGGTTTTCCTTGGATGGCTTCAACGGGATTGTCTTGGTTGAGCGCCTGTTTCAGGCATCTCTTGCTGTTTAATTCATAAAGGGGATTTAGAAACTCCCTTGACACCAAAGGGAAGTCTTTGAATCCCAGGAAGAAACATATGACTGGAGAGAGAGCAAAATAATGGCTTATTGGAAGTTGCTGCGTTATGAATTACTTTCTTCAGTTAATTGAATGAAGAAACTTGAAAGGTTTTGCTTATTTACAGTTTGTATATGTTCTCACTATTTTATATGTAACTTATTCTGAAAACTAAACCTTAAATATGATGGAAAGAAATACCTAAAAGGCTAAAATCCAGTCCCTGTATATTAATTTTACTTTGGAACATTTTAAATACAAGAACCTCTTCTGCAGCACTGTGGCTTTGTCATTCATGAGCTAATTAAGATGTTAATATACTAACCTCTTCTGTGCTTAAAAAACATACTTGCTTCTGTATGTGGTAACTTCCCTTCTGCAGGATAAGCCTTCGTTTTGTCAAGAGTGCCTTGTTGGCATCTCCAGGGCTTGTGCAGGCTGTCCCCCCAACACTGCACAGCACTCTTGGCTTGTGTTGTCCATGGTTGTACCTCTAGTTTTGTGATCACTTTTTGGCATTCAGTGCTCCTCTGCCTTACGGGTCATGTGCAAATACTAGTCAGTTCATGCCATGAAGCCAGGGTTGTGGCAGAGTGGATTTTTTTGTTTGTTTGTTTGTTTCTTTGACTAGGCAGTGTGCTGACTCTGTTCTTCCTTTTGGCTAAAATTAAACCTTCTCCCCCACTCCACGCAGCTCTCCCACCCTTGGACTTCTATTACATGAGGCATGAGAGACATGCAGAGCAGACCATAGGTTGGCATGAAGTTTCAATTAACTATTAAGTTTTTTTAGCTAGGGATATGATCTAATTAAGCTTGAAGAGCATGCTTGCCCCAGGTGAATAGAAAGCTTGCCCGAACAAGCATTGTGTCGCCGCAAAAATTACTCCCTATCAAAGGAGAAGTGTAATTTTATCCCTACAAATCTAAATGGGATGTAGCACCTTCAGCAGCCCGTGGGTGCAGGTTAAAGTTAATAAAACCAGCTATTTGGAGACAGTGTGAGCACCTCTGGGCTCCTCAAAGCCCTCTGTGCCCATTCCACAGCAGCATTTCAGGAAAGCAAGAGAGGAGTCTCTTGGATCTTGCAGTGCCACATGCTTGGCAGAGGAAGTCCTAGGCACTATCCAGGAGTGGGATTTTTGAAATAGTGTCTGTACCATCCTCCATACTGGCAACAGCTGGTCATTATAGGCATGATGGGTATCTGGGGTCCCTGGCACCAGAGCTCAGCCTTCCTCATCACTGCCTTGGTTCACGGGAGAGTCCAGAGTCTGTAAGTGCCATGAAGATTTTTGAAACTGCTTAAATTTTATTGTTGGTGGTGGTGTTATTTTATTTCTCATGTCATTGGCATGCCAAGTACTGATGGACCTCAAACACTGGTTGATTAATGAATAAGGCAAAAATGCCCCATGCAGCCAGGACTTTGCAAAGTGAAGCCATGAGATGTCCCAGAACAAAAGTCCAACACTTCAAGCATCATCTGGTTTACAACTGTCCTGGACACTGTGTCCTGCCACCAGAGCTCAGAAGCCAGATGAGGCACCCTCAGTTTTATTGTGCTTTGCTGTTACTTCATGCTATTTTTATATGCTTTGAAGAAAAGGGCTTGAAGAGCCAGCCTGTGACTTCTGAAAGTATCTCTTGGGTATTGGCAGACAATGCACTGCTGTATTTTGCTAGCTGGCTCTCTACTGATGGTCTGCCTCAATGGCAGGAGTCAGAGTTTGCTGCTTTGGTGGAAGCATTGCACAGGGTTTCTTGGTGGCTCATTCCTTCATCTGGAGCAAACAAGGGGAGAAGTCAGGATATCTGAGTGTCATTTCAGAGTTGAAATGACTTTTCTGGGTAACATATCAGGGTGGAAAGCACAGGAAGCATTGGTAAGCACTGTATACGAGTTCAGCTCCTTACTACCACAAGTACTTAATTAGCCAGGGAGCACGAACTTCAACAGTGTTTCTGATGGTGATTCCCTAGAAGGAGGTGCTCATGGGTTGTGTTACTGTTGTTATTATTATTATTCCTATTGCTGCATGTGAGTTGCTTATTTACCAAGATCACTACTTAAAAGAAGGAGCTACAAGGTGGTGTAGAACATTTGGTCCCATAAAACCCTGATACACAAGCACACGTGGTGCAGACAAACCCAGAAGGTAGCAAAGGTAAAAACTGGTCTTGAGTTTGCAGCAATTCAGCAGGATTTGAATGTAAGTAGTCATGTGGAAAGGAAATGTGAATTGGCAAAAGGCAGGTACCCACTGAGGACCATACTGTTACAGGCAGTCACTGTTCTTAATACAAAAGCAGAAGGCATGTGGCTGGGTGTAGTGTGTGTCAGACAAATAGCAACTGCTTAATATTTGATCCAGTGTGGAGATGCTTATATTATCTGTGTGCAATAACCATACAAATAATATCTGCATCATTATTGCAGTTGTGGTAGAGGTCAAATCCAAGTGGAAAGCTGGGCTGATGGTGTTGCACTTGCATTTTCATAACATAGCTCATATTCCCCCTGATAGTTAACTAACATGCACTAACTAATGTGGAAGTTTAATTGTATTTCCTAAACAGTGAATGTCCTAGTTCAAAGGGATGACTTTCAGTGGACAAAAATAATTCAGCTATAAATGGTACTGAAGAGTGAAGTGATGAGGACATATTAGGAGCATAAATATTTAAACCTTTTTTTCAGGTTAAGTTAAACTTATTTTCTGCATTGATGGCTTCCTGTGCTCTGGGAATTCTGCTCTTAGGTTGGCATTGAGTACTTGCACATGGCATTGGTTGCAGTGGGAATTATCTAAATTTCTTGCAGGCTTTTGCAAGAAAAAGGTGGAGAAATTGCTCTGAAAAGATCCTGAGTGAAGACAAATTGATGTGAGGGTCCCTGTCTCCTGCTCTCCCCACCTCCTTTAGCAGCAGAAGGCCCCTGAGCAGTGCTGTGCCTCAGCCTGTCTCACTTAAGGAAGATGAGTTATGTATGATGTAACAGGACTCTGAGGGCTCCTTGTGATGCTGCCATGAGCGAGCACAAGATGTTTCTGAGACAGAAGCAAAGTTTGGTGCCTCCAGACAAAATGATGGGGTCTGTTCAGCTTTGGTGGCTTGTGATGGTCTGAAAGTAGTTGTGCCACCAAGTTGCTGCAGAAGTGGTGGCTGGCCCCAGCACTTCCCGGCTGCATCCTTGTCAGTCACAGGGGGGTGGGGTGGGGTGATGGTTTTATTTTTGTTTGAATAAAAACTTAAGGCAGGAAAGTCCAGAACAACTTTTCTCTTTGTGACAAAGTTCTTCATTTCCAGCAAGTACTACCTTAATATTTTTACAGTAAGAATACTAAAATACATATCAGGAGGGAACGCCTAGTCCTGTGGCTCGGAGGAAATGCAACATCAAAATAACTTGATTTATTGGTGTCAGCTACAGAGTATTGTCCATGTATCAATTCACAATGGCTTTAGACGAGGTGAAAACTGAGCAATGGTGTTGGTTAGGGAAACAGCAGATCTGTAATGTGCAGGATGGCCTCCCCATCTGACAGCTCTGGGGACCTGGGTGAGGAAGCTCGCTGCAGCTGCTTTTGTATAGAGAATAGTATGACCTGCAGATGGAGGTTTTTGCTGGTATCTTAAGCTTCAGAAAAACAAATATTCCCTCAAAATAACATAAAAAAAATAAACTTCCACTTCTTCCTGTTTTTATAGTTCGCTTGTTTCCTCAGTGTCATGATTTTTTCTCCAGTACTGTAGATTGTTAATCTTCAGAGGATCAGGACCTTCATAGAAGTATTTCCTGTACATGTTTATCTGTCTTTTTAACAAATTAGTATCTACTTGTTCTCTTCTGAATTTTCCTTTAAATAGTAGGAAACTCCCCTCAGTAATAAGGCTTTTTTCTAGAAAAAATATCTAGATGAATCACTGCCAAGGGTTAAAGTACCTTTTTTATGACTTCGTTGATGGCATCCTTTAGGACATCTGCAAGTAGCACCAAATTCCAGAGGTCACTGTCTTTGTGTTAGTTTTGGCGAAGCACTGTTTCAGCTAAACTTAATTTGCTTGGTTGTGAATGCATCTGGAGGGCTCCTGTCTGAGTGTTAGGAATTCCAGAAGAGGGATGCTGCTACATACTAGGCTTTCTCTTGAGACAGACACAGATTTCCAGCTGACCTTTGAGCAAGGTGAGCTTTGGCCATTAGTCAACTGGGAAGTGCCTGTTTTCCACAGCCAGATGTTGCGTTGCCTTGTTATAATGGGATGGAAACAATCTTTTCAGCTGCTACACTACTAACATTTGTTACTTTCAGCTAATCTTAACACAGTTTGTAAGTATATGCATTAAATGTGTAAATATATTCCTCCTAAAACGTGCATTTGTGTGTGTGTGTGTTAGATGAGGACTCAACTCCCAAGTCCTCGCTGAACTCATTGCAGCCCAAGCACATCTGGACAGGGTGAAGACAGGAGAAATGTGATACCTCCCCTTTCAAAATTGATGGTATGCATCACCCATGCATTTCCAAGGGAGAGCACTGGATTTGGATGAGTAACTGACTTTCCCCCTCAGCTTTCTATTCCAAAAGGAGCTGTCATCATCTGACTCCGTCACTGAATCCGCTGGAGCTGGGCCTGTAAGTCAGAGCTCATTCTGGCATTGCCTCGGGTTTCCATGGTGGAATGTGCTGGGTTGTGTTGATATCCAGAGCATCTTCTCACCATTGATCTGGTGGCTCCCAGGTTTGTCCCCGTGCTGGAGGAAGCACAGGTTGGTCAGCAGCCTCCTCATGGTGCTAACATTAATAAAAAGGCATCCCTGGACAAAGGAGCAGCTTGTGGACCTTTGCCCCACCTTGCAGATTAATGCTGGAAGTATCCCTTTATCACACTCAGAGAGGCATGGAGGAGTTTTCTTTGGTTTGGGTTTTTTCAGACATGTTGTCAACTTGTGATTTCCCATCATGGTGTAAACTTTAGCGAAGTTTGTACTCATCTTGCTTTTGAGCAATGAGTCTCTCCCTTCAGAGGCTGGAAAGGAATTGCTGTTTTCTCTGATTATTAATTTCTTGTGGAAAAGAAGGCCTTGCAGGGTAGTCTTGACACATTGCTCTGCTACTGCCGTCTTGTCTGGGAGCCAAAACATCACAGTGAAGTGCTGGGCGTGGAGCTTCCCTCCCTTTGCACAAATACAGCAGGGACTCATCTTCAGACCAAGGCTCTTCCTTGCTATAATTTCTCTTACTCCAAGGTATTAGTGGCTATAGTAGCAGAGAGAGAGAAATCCTAAAGTCAGACTTGTAGCTGGATGAAACTGCCTTAAGGAAAAAAAAACAAGTTTGTAGGTGGAGCAAAAAAGAGTAAGCATGCACCTTTTGTACTTGGAAGTAAAACCCTAGTTAGATCTGAGCTTAAGGGGAGGAAAAAAATGGAGCCATTTTGGATTGAGATAAACACTTGTGGTTTCATTATCATCTGCTGAACATGTGTAGAGTGGTTGTTACACATCTTGAGACAGAGAAAAACCAGTGTGGAGTTAGGAAAAAAAATCAGGGTATACTTTCTTCCTCCCTTTTAGATACTTTAATAATTTATTGGAAATTGACAGTATATGGTATAGGCTTTGCCCAAATATAAAAGGTTGATGCTTTCTTCCTGCAGATCTTCTGCAAGGAGATAATGTTGCTTCTCTTCAGGGTTCATTTTTTTGATGCTTTTAAACGGTTCTGTGGGCATTTAAATTAATAGACTTGCATAAGCTGTTAGCAGGTGTTTTTTATTTTGTCTGATGCTGTATTCCAAATGAATCCAGAAGATTTGAGATCGCAGCTCCCAGCTAATAGTGAGTGTACCAAAAACCCTGATGAGTACAGGATGAGAAGCTGCTTCACCATCTTTGCTGCTAATAGGAAAGACCATGGGAGTCTTTGAGCCCCTTCATATATATCAGAGGACTCCAGCTGTCCCTATACTGAGCCTTTTTGGAAGGAATTGGTGTGAGAGCATGAACATGCAGCATGTTGAGCAACTCATCCTTACCTGCCAGAATAAGAAAATAGGATGACCCCAAGATGATTCCCCTGATTGATTTCTCTGCTGTTTGCAAGCAAAATCCCTCTTGTCAGCGACACGTTCAGAGGGCACTTGGCACCACCCTATCTTTCAGCATTTAAAAAGATTCTGCCTGTTAAAGCAGAGCACAGGAAATACAAGCCATTAAATGCATGTGACGGTGTTGTGACCAGGCGAAGGACAGTGGTAGGGAGAGAGGCAGAGGCACGCAATTGCCAGCATCTTGAGGAAACGCTTGTTTGTTTGTCCTTTTTCCAAAGCCCTTCGGCTGTGCAAGGGAAGCGACGGCAGAGATGTAAACAGGAAAGCTGGCTGCAGGGAGAACAAAGTAGGGGTTAGGAGATGCACAGAGTTGGCCAGAGGAAACCAAAGGTACTGGTGAGAAATCTCTGCCTGCTATAGGACTTAAATAGTAAAATCAGTAAGCTAAGAAATAGAATCGTAGAATGAATTGGGGTGGAAGGGACCTTAAAACTCATCTTGCTCCAAAGCCCCTGCCATGGGCAGGGGACATCTCCCACAAGACCAGGTTGCTCAAAACCCCATCCAATCTGACCTTGAACACTTCAGGAAAGGGGCATCTACAGCTTCTCTGGGCAACCTGTGCCAGTGCCTCACCACACTCTGAATAAAGAATTTATTTTTAATGTTTAACCTGGACCTGCCTTCTTTCATCTTAAATCTATTCCCCCTTATCCTACCACTGCATGCCATTATGAAAATAGTTAATGCTGGATGTCCTGATCCAAGGCAGGCCTGGTGACACTTGCAGTACCCTTTACAGGAGGGGAAGCCTGCCTTGTTTTTATTGTGCTCCAAAGGAGGCAGAATGTGAGGATCACTGTCATAAATGAGCAATAAAATAATTCCCACATTACTAAAAATGAAAGTGGACTCATAAGCATTACCCATCTTCCTTTAAGTCTATAAAATAGGAGCTTGTTCCCAAGAGCAGTGAAAAATAAGAGCTGGACAAGGTACATTTTAAGGGCAAGATAAAGTTTTCTAACACTGACAGAGAAGCAGAGTGGTCCTGAAAACTTAAGCTGTGTAGTTCAAGTCAGTCCCTGGCAAAAACAGGGAGCTGGCTGACAGGAAGCACAGTCAACATGAGATTGGAAAGCTGGAGCTAGTCAGCGCAGTTTTATGGGAATTTTCAGTGATTGTAGGAATGTAGGTGGATAAAGGTTATTGTATCCTGGTGTCTGTCTCTTGGTCTGCAGGTGGTTTTACCATGGAATATTGAGTTGTGGCATGAGGCTTTCCAGAAGATAGTGACAGCCCTCAGAGAACAGTAAAGATGATTTGAAATCTAGAGGGAAGAAATTGGAGAAGATACAAAATGATAATTTAGGATAATTAGTCTGAGAATACTAACACAATAAAAAATACTATGCTAAAGAAAGGGAAAGCAAAGATGCAGTGGTTAAAAGAGTCACACTAAAGAACCTCTACTTTGAGCTAAGTATTAAAGTGTAAAATAAAAAGGGAGGAGCAAGGCGATGGCTTTTCAGTAGCCTTTTTTTTTAAACTGGTTTCCTATCAAGAAAATGAAAGTTTGCAGCGTGCCCTGTGATGACTGTGGCCATGTCACACAAGTAAGGCAAAGTACAAGGTTAGATTTCCTGGAGTATATTACAGCTGTTTGTCCAGGTATCAATTAGGAGCCATGGAGGAAGGGTTTAATTAGAAAAAAAGTACATGAGGCTTTTCTGGTGTGGAGGAGCTTGGTGCATGTCATTTGTGTAACCTCTTTTCTGGTCATGGATGTTTACTTGGAGTCGAGTAAAACGCTCTTAGCGCTTTCCTTTGATCTGTCTTCAGGAAAATTAAATCCATATGGCCTCCACCCAGATCCTGGCTGGAAATACCCATCTATGCTGGGGTCATTTTTTGTTGTCATACATATGTACAAAGGTCCATTCATCTATAAGAATGACATTCAAATTAGGAAAATCATGGTAATGATATGTAGGGAGGAGCATTTTGGTGCTCCTGGATGTTCAGCAGTCTAAAGCATATCATAAAATGTCTGAAGTCCTTCCCAAGGATCTACTTTTGTGCCCTTTTTTCCTATTTTTGCCATACTTCCTGCTCTTTCCTACAACGCAGCTTAATGAACCAGCTTCAAGAAAGCTTTGTGGACAACAGGGACTGCATAAGTGCAGTGGGTGACTCTCAGACACCTCACACTGCGCTGGAATGGCGTGCTAGGACATCTCTGTGCCCAGTTCACAGCTGCCAGGGCCTGGTCCCGGGTGCTCTGTTAATGTTTTGCTGCAGAAGTTCAGCCCATTGACGTGACTGCTAACAAGGTGATTTAGTTTTACTCTCCTCGCCACAAGTACTCCAGCAACTGCTGTGAAAATGGGCTCTTCTTGCTCCAGCCATTGTCTCAGCTCTTTGAGCTATGCTTGCAGTTGGCTGGCAGGAAGCAAAAGGCAGGTCCACCAAGTTGCTGGCTCTCCAGGTGCAGTATTTACTTTAGATTTCTAACAGCAGAGCCCTGTAGCAGCGTGAGTTTTGTTGGGAAATGAGGAGAATGTTCATGTGTTGGCACAGCCACTCATTGGTCCACACCAGATTTCCAAGGAAACTTCAGAGGATATTTCAGTGTAGCACCAAGCTAGTAGGGTTGGGTGTGCAATCTACTAGACTGGGCAGTATTTAAGGGGAAAAAATAATAGTTGTTTTAATAATAATTTTTTTAAAAGGGCAGCAGCATTGGCAGTCTTGGAGCTGAGGTTTGTTAGCTTAGCCTTAAGGTTAAAGAACATGTGCAAAGGTGAGAACCCAATCCGTGAGTGATTCAGTCGATGCTGATCCAGTGACTTGATATCTTCTTCCCTTTGAAGAAAACCCTTGGGAGCAGGGCTTGAAGCCAGCTGAATGAGTTGGTCATTCTTCTTGGCTGATGGAACAGCTTCTGGGTGTAGACAAAAGGCAAGGGCATTATTTCCATCCCTGTGGATTCAATATGCTGTAACATTTGTAACAGAGAGCTTTTTTATCTTGCATTTTCACATTCAGTGTTTGTCCCCACCTGCTCCTGGCCCTGGGCAGAGCAGCAGCTTTGCAGAGATTACCTGGGTGGTGGCTCAGCTCAGACCCAGGAGCTAAGAGCTGCCCCACAGCAGCACTGAGACTGTGATACCTGTACAGTGTGACAGCTTTTCCATGTAATTTGTCGTACTGGAGCTGTTTCTTAATGTTGCTCTTCTGTAAGAGCCTTCTGATGGTCCCAAGTCTCTCTGTGTGCTGAGCACTGAGTTTTTAGGAGGACCAGTGGCAGGATGGTCTGTGGACCAGTAAGAAGGCAAGAAAACAGGAAAGCTTTGGGGAGATGTAACTGCTCAAGATGTTGTTTCAAAAACATGATTACAACACAGCTTATTCAAGGATAGTTTTGTCTTACACGGGGAGGCTGATTTCATCTTCCCCCATCCCTTGGGAGAAAAGCTTTAGAAACTGGACTTGCAGAAAAAATTGCCAGGCAGCTTTCTTGAATTTTTCTGGCTGACATTGCTTTGGACATGTGTGCTGACTTATTGCTGAGGATTGAGCTGATGGGTGCTGCATTAAGCATTTCAAGGTAAAAGCAGTGTTGCTTCAGAGCTTGAAGTGGAAAGTGAAGTGGCAAATTCTGGCATATGTGGATAGGATGAGATGTGGACTGGAGATGTGCAATTAAAATCTAAAAAAACCCCCCACCTATTATTTTTAATTACTTGAATAACATGATATTCTGACTAATGAAGTGCACTTACACCAACACAGACTATTCTTTGGCCATTAAACTAAAGATTTTTTTTATGTTGTATATTGAAATTTAGTTAATGTGGATATCTGTTGATAGCACTGTAGCAAACTTCACATGCTGCCCATTGTCTTCTTCATGACTTTGGACTGCAGCTTGATTCCATCATCCTGACAAAATCCAGCCAAGCTGCAGATAGGTGCCTGCAGCTGCACCTGCTCACGTGCTGGAGAGAAGCAGAGAACACCTATGGGAATGGCATAGAATCAAAATTGTTTGGATGGGAAGGGACCTTTAAAGGCCATCTAGTCCAACCCCCTCTGATGTCCCAGCATCCTCCATGCGGCCTGGTGAACATGCAGCCTGGTATCTGCCCACTGAAGCTGGTTTCAAGCCTTGTTGGTCCTTAGCTCAACATTTCTGTAGTCCAAGCATGGAGTTTTCTGGAGCACCTGTGAATTTAGGTTGTCAGTGTCTGTAAAGGGAGGATGCAGCTTTCCTCTGAAGGATCATTTGGGCAGCATCACCTCAGTTGCCATTCTCCACCTTGAGGAAGAAGGGATTTTTGTCCCAAATCAGGGTTAAAACTGTTAGGATTTAAGGCAGACAGAAGTAGCTGAGCCTGGAATCACTTAGCTTTCTTCTCCCCTCCTGCCTAATCATCAGCATAGATTAGTTCAGAAACCGGGCAGATATTTTTAGAAGCTGCTTTCAGAGCCCTAGTGTCACAATTTTTATTCTTGTTATCGGTGCTGAGGCATTTCTTGGGCAGCATTTCTGCTTTGATGAGAGGGCGCTAGGGATCCTGGTATAACTTGTGGGGACATGCACGACAGCCTGGCTGAGCGAGGGGTTCCAGCAGTTGGGAAGGTTTCTGAACAGCGAGAGAGCGTTTGAGACGCAGTGTCCGAGACAAAGCTCGTGTGCAGGAATGTCACTGTTGGCCCTTCAGGTGTGTGGGCTGCCAGCAAAGATGGGGTATATGAGGATCTATAGCTGATACTTACTGATACCAACTCATATTTAAAGAAGTATTTTAAACCCCATTGAAAGGTGTGATGGAGGCAGACACATTGGAAGGCCGAGTGCTTCCTCCAAGCCGCCTGAGTTGTTTGGACCCTTGGTCCCAGCGCTGTGTTGGCAGTTTTTGGGAATAAAATGCTGACTGGCTACCAGAGGAAATGACACCTGCATTCAACTTTGGACCCGTTTGCAGCCCTGGGTGCCTGGCTGACATGCCTGCTGGGCTGGGGCAGCCTCTCAGCAGCACGTTTGCCCCGTCAGCTGCTGCTAAACACCCCCATCATGAGTTTATGGCAGCTGTACCATAATTATTTCTTTTTTTTTTCCCCCAGCCCATAACCGGGGTGGGGAAAGAAGGATCTTTGGTCGTTCTCTTCCGAGCCAGGAGGATATTGGGAATGAGTAATGGTCCGGCTGGGGCTGTAATGTGCAGAATACCTCTGGGATGACTCACCCCGCACAATGCAGCACATCCCTCAAGGAGACTGAATCACGCACGGGGGGAAGCCGCCTGCCCGCCCTGCAGCAGCCAGCTGGGACGCGGGGTAACCAGCACAGGCAGGGAGGCTGGTGCTGGCAATGGTGCTCAAACAGAGCAGTAAAGGTTTAAAATGCAGAGGAAATGGCATCCCCCAGCAGGTAAGCGTGCTTTGGCTGCGTATAATTCCATATTTTTTTATTCTTCGGGTTCTTTTTTCTCTGCCTTGCTCCGTCTGCCTCCACAGCCTTTCTGAATGTTGTCTAAATCAACGTATAATTTATCAGTGAATATGTATGAATTCTTCTGTGAAATACAGTATTTCATTTATGGTTACAGGTAATTTTTTTTTTTTCAGAACTTATAGTTTAACATTCACCCTTTCTTTAAATACCAATAGGAAAAAGAGATGCTGCTTGGGAAGCTGCTTCCCTTGATGTCCCTCTCTGTAGACATTTGATGGAGTAGGAGATTTATAAAAAAGGTTGAAGGCAAAAACCATGTGAGTCCTGGTTTTGGTACAGCCAAGAATGTATTTTTTCCTCTTTTATGTTCATTTATCTGGCAAAAGATGAAAACCCCTTAGATTTAGACTGCAGTTATCCTGCTTACTCCCTCACCCCTCCTCTGATACAGGCCCAGCTGGAACTGAGTCACAGAATTATTTTATTATTTTAATATTTGCAAAGTACTGTCTACTCTTCATAGTTATAACATACATGTCATTGAGGATGTTTCCAGAGTGGTAAATATAGTTGTAGTCTCCACTGATCAAAATGGAGGAGAGTGGGGGAAAATGCAACTTCCTTTGGGTGAAAGCTTTTTGTTCTTTTCTTCATAAACTTTGAGTTTACAGGAATACTCTCCGTATGTTTGTCTGCAAACATATTCAGTTTTATGGAATGTATTTTCTGTGCTTGTCAGTTGGGGTTTTTTTTGCTAACTATTTCAGTTCATTAACTAAAATAGGAATAGCAGTAATGGAGTGCTTATGGTCAGTTTATGTTAGGAAAAAAATTAGGATAGAACTCGCTTAAGATATTTTTTTGAGGTAGGGGGAATCAATTCAGGATGCAGCTCTCACAAATCTTCCTGCTTGGCTGGCCAAACTTCTATGTGATTTTTGCTTATCTTACACATAATATATAGCAAATACCATCTGTCATTCAGCAACAATTTATTACTCATTACTGTAAATGGTAGTGCTAATTAGCTTCCTTGTAATCTGTTAATATTTTGTACTTTGCACAAAAATAGGAGGACTTGAGACTGCAACTCTTTCCTGTGTTGCATGAGGTGCATGGCAAATTATTCAAATGTATTATGCTGCCCCTATTACCTTTTCAAAATGTACCACCATGTGCACCTATAACCACTTATTGCAAAATTGGTCCATTCACCAAATTTGAAGGAAAGTGTTTTTTAAGAGATTTCATTGAATGGTTGCTCATTAAAAGTTTTATCATTAGTGTGCATGTCCCAATGTCATGGCTGCCTTTTAGGAAAAAAAAAATCAAACATTGTTTTGGGTATTTTTGTAACAAGATTTGCTGAGACTTTAGATAGTTCCAGCAAAGTTTCAATACTGTTACGTAAATGCTTCAATACAGACACAAGTCATAAGTTAATCTGCCCCAATACTGCTAAAATGGCATTTTAATTCAGTATTGTTTGTATAATAAGCTAATTTCTGAGGAGAGACCTTGAATTCCATGCGCTTGAGCTGCATCAATGGATCTTTGCTTGCCTATCAGCGTGCTTGTAAGCCAGCTTTTTTTCTCTGAAAAGCTGCTTCCAGTTCATTTGAGGTTTTGCCCGCATGTAAAGCACTTTGTGGGGATCACTGGGCAAGTCTGGCACAGGAAAGGATGTTATGCTGGCCAAAAAAATGGATTTAGTCCAGGCAGGACTACATAATATGTGGATTTTTGAATATATATATATATATATGTATTTCAGGAATTAATTTTCATGTACTTCCTGGAAGGATCTGAACTAATTACGATATTATGAAATCCCATTTGAGCTAGTTAGGATAGAGCTGTTTCTTGTGAACTCAATAAAATCAGCCTTAAATGTTGAACAAACGTTTTGGTGAAAGGGTTCCTTTGTTCCTCACTGCCTCAGAATTTAAGGGAGATGTGGAGGCGGGTGGCTGGGTTGTTGCAGGTGTCTTGGTTTTTTGAGAAGTCCTTTTTCTTCTGGAAGGAAAAAAAAAAAACAAAACCAAACAAAACTGCTATTAGTTTTTCCTATGGAGGACTTTTGGATCTGCTGCAGCACTGGAAGCAAACCCAGGCTTGCCAAGCACTGGCTGTGGAGACCTGACCCCTCTTCATTTTGCCTTTGGGGCTGCTCTAGGCTTAACCAGCATCTCTGAAGTGAGGAATGTGGAGACTGAATTGTTTGTATTTACTCTGGCTGTGTGGAGACTAAAATTTCCCAGGTGCCCTTTTATTCTGGTGGTATTTGATATGAAAAACAGAAAAATACAGGTTGCAAATTGGTTATACAAGAGTTGGGTTACAGGTATAGTGGTTCTTTGTTCCTGGTATGATGCAGAGGTGAGGGCAAGGAAAACTTTTAGGAGGTTTTCCATGTTTTTCTTTGGATTCCATTCTAACATTTGATCTGGCCAGAGAGGCACAGATGTCTTTTTTTCTTGGTGATACTTAATGAAAAAGTTTCAAACCTGCTGGAAATCGAAATGGTATGGAAGTAACAACTTAATTTGCTGTAGCTGCATACACTCGGAAGTTTCTTTCAAACAAATTGATAAGTTAGGATTTGAAGAAGAAAATGCTGGTTATAATCTGCAGATATATCATGCTTGCTGGAAGGTTAGAAGGTTCACAAACCAACCAACATATCAAGGAAGGGGACTCCAAAAATAGCAGCTTTTAATGTCTTCCACCGATATGTCCCTGCTTTCTGGCTGTGGGATGAACTGCAGAGAGGAACCTCATGATAAAACTTGAAGCAATCACCTGGGCAGAATGTGGTGTGATGGCTTTAACTCCAGCTGTTGGAGCTGTTGAGGCAGAGAAAACACCTGGCACTGTGAAATACATCCAGGTCAGCCAGAGACAGGTTATGCCCCAGTAATCATAAGGTTATATTTGTTTGGATCCAAATAGTTTAAATTGCTTATGTGCCTGGTTCAGCTGAGCAGCCTGACCTCTGCTGCTGTTCCATTAGCAGCCTCCTATTGTCCTTTCTGCTCTTCCCTGAAGCCTGGGATCTGGGAATGTCGATGCATGGATTAAAAGACCATGATGTTGAAGTCCATAATGTTGAAACCCATTATATGCAAATACCCTTTTTTCTGAGACCTGGATCTCTCCCAGCCTTGTAAGCTGTAGAGTTGGGAAGGATGGAAAATATCAAAGTGCCTTATGACAGCAATAGTGTGGAAGTTCATAAGCTTGTATTTTGGTCAAGTAGCTTGGCTAGAGGGAAGACTATTACTGAGTTATGGAAGGTGTCTGGGAAGTGTTTTAGATGCTAAATGTGACTTTTAAAAGAACAGTAGTAAATGTGGTGGGTGGGACTACTTTTTTTTCCCCTTCGGATTTTTAGACATCTCAGATGGTATTTGCAGTTGCTGCTTTGGTAGTAGCAAAGTGGAAAAGAGCAGCTGGTGGAAGGGAGTTGTCTACTTTGACCCTCCTTTTACGAAGACAGTGATGAAATTATAGCCTTAACTAGGGAGTGAATTGTTCAGTGTTCAGTTCTGGATGCAGGATTGCAGCCATACAAAAGGCTCCTGGCTTTGTCCCCCAGTTAGTGTTGCTGGAGGTGATGTGGTTTATGTCTGAGAGCACAGGATGATGGCAGCCTCCTGTGTACATGGTGGGGGACAGCGCTTCTATCAGCCTCAAATGTCACCTGTGTCTTAGACACACCAGTGCTTTGTGATTTGGACTGTAGATACTGAAACCAGGGTTCAGTGATGACAGAGGTAATTTTCAGTCACTTCTTGTTTAGGAAAACTCTGTGTCCTCAGGAAGAGCAATTATACATGCACACACTCTGTTTTACTTTTATAGATATATATGCATACCCACAAGCTATAATTTTAAAGAGTTCTCTTTTCCTTCCAATAAAAACAACACGTGCTTTTCTGCGCTACCTTTATTCCCCAAGTTCATTCTGTTTCTTTTTTTTTTTTACTCAGGGTGGGGCAGGCAGACAACCTGGAGCAGCTCTGGAACATGGCTGGCTGGCTGCCATGCAGCTGGGTAATCCCTTCAGATACTTTCTTCCCAGCTTTTAAGGCTGTTGAAGACAAATCTGTAGGGTTAAGATAGCATTTAAGAGCATAATTAAGAATAGTTTGCATGAAACACATAGCGCGTAGGCCATAAACCCAACAGTTAGAGCAGTCTTAAAAGTTTGAAGGATCCAGTAAAACAAGGGGAACTAAGGCTGCTGTGGGGTTTTCTCTAACTATTTCATTTTGAATTTCAATTACTTAATTGTAATGAACCAAATATTGTCATGTACCCCTCATTAGCCATTTCTTGTGAAAGAGTCAAGCTGCAATTACCATGATAAAAATGCAGGTGCATGGCTTGAATGTGGTTGTTCTCCTACTCTGGTGCGCCAAGGTTTCATCAGTGGCACACCCATGGGATTTGTAGATCAATCCTTTGCTCCTCAGGATTTGGAATACTTGGAACCAGCCAGAGCCTTGATGCAGTCGCATACAATTAAATAGCGAAGAAAATAAACAGCTTTTACACTAAGGAAGCGAGATCCTTATATGGAACTGAAATATTTGAGTACCTCCCAAGTATTTATCAACACTGGCATGAGTGAAAGAAGCATTGCCTATTCCAGGCTTGTGGTTAGAAACAGCAGGCAGGATTTAGATGGAAGACTGGAGGAAGCTGTGTGTAGCCTTGTGCAGCTTCTGAGTCCTAAGGTCAAGCCCTCAGAACCCTTAACCACCTCATTTCCTTTTATCTTCTCTTTCTTTTTTCCCAAGTGCTTTGGCACAGGTTGCAGTTTGGGAAACATGCCTGTGGCTGCAGAGTGGGGACAGGGCTCTGCAGGGAGCCCAGCGTCACTGGTGACTTTTGATCATGCAGGAAAGCATGCCAAGGGATTACGTTAATGGAGCCAGAGCTCTGCCTGCCCTGCCAAAGGTGAACCCTTCTGCTGGACAAGGCTCTTGTCTAATAGGGGAACAGAGGTCGTCTGTGGGGGTAGGGGAAGGGAAACTACATTTTCTGGCTCAATGTATTTGAGGAGGTTGGTCTTCAGGATGGGGAGATCACAGTTGAAATGGTGTTTTCTCAGCATGTGGTGGCAGAGTTTGTGTGGGCCATAGGTCATGGATAGATGTGGATATGAAGAGGAAAACTACGTGGCTCTGTGCCCCAGCAGATTGTCATGGGCAGGGAAAGTCATGGCACCGAAATTTAATGTGTAGGTATACAGTAATACTCAAATGTAATTACTAGAGGATTCACTGAGAGGCGATGAAAATGTGTAAATAACTGTCAGGAAGCACAAAGCACTGAGTGGCTGCTTCTTGCTTAATTTTCCTTTAAATGGACAATTTCTGCAGCAAAGTAACTGAAGGCAACATTACTTTTGGGGCAGCCAAAGGCTCCCAACTGCTGCCATAAAAGTGAATGGTAAATCCCGCAGGAAGCTATAGTGCCAGTGGCAAATTTCAAGTGTGGAAGGAGAAGCAGCAGTTCCTATGGATGACTTTTGCGGGAGGAGAGGAGGGAAGGTCATATTGAGCAGCTCTGACTTCAGAAGAGAGCTAAAAATAAGAGCAGAAAAGATCCTTGGGGAACAGTAGAAAGATATAGAAATGTATAGTTGGCTTTCTTTTTACTTCATCTGCTAATTGCTAATCCTTATAGACCATATGGGAAAGGTACAAAGTAGGAAACAAAAACTGACTTGCATGGAAGCAACTCAATTTTTGCACAGCAGGAAATTAGCTGAAGTATTTTGCTTATTTCTGAGTATCAGGAAGTCAGGAGATTAAAGTTGCCACTGTAAAATCTAGAAACAGGTTTTCATTAAAAAATAAAAAGGTAACTGGATCCATTTATAGACACACTTGGCCCTGTTTACTGTTCCAGGAAGCTGCTTTAAGGACTAGGGCAAAAATATTCTTAAAAATGTAGTTTCTCAGTTCTGTGAGTACGTTGTGTGTGTCAGCTGTGGCTGTGTATCAGATTGGAAAGCTTTTTATCAGCTGGTGCAAGGTACTTAGGGCAGCAGGGGATGAACTTATAGTTTCTGTGCACTGCCATCATTGTGTAGGTCCAGTAAAAAAGTTGGCATATCCATAAAATAAAGGCTGTGAAGAGAAAATTGCAGCATGTGTTTTGTGAGATCTGTGTAGTTGCAGAAGAGATAAGCTGGTCCCAGAAGATGCTCACTGCTTCCCTTGGTTTGTCCTCAAACTGCCTTCAGGTAGGATCTGTGGGGGTGCTTGTTTAGATGTTAAATCTGGTCGTGTTAGAGATAGGAAAGCTTGGAATTTAAATGTTAGCACCTGAACTGCTGCAAAAATAGTCTGAAAATGAGTTTTACCTGGTGCGGGATGAAGAAAGCTACTACTGCTTGTCATGCTCTACAGGATGCTGGGAAGATATCTGGCTACAGGGAGGAATTTCTTTCCATAAAGGATGATAGCTATAATTTTGAAAGGCTACCTCTTGGAGCCCTCTGTGTGTTGATCTTCCTTCTCCTGGTGGGGTCACCTGGTGGCCTGGAGATGGACACGCCCTGGGCACTTTCCTTTGCACGTCCCTTTTTCTCGCCCCTGTTGATGTTGCCAGGTTTGGGTGCCCCTGCAGCAGCTTTGTGGGCACCTTTGGGTGCCTCAGCAGCTGACAGCACCGTGGTTGTGCCTGGCTGCCATCCAAGCACACCGTGGTGACCTCCCCACGAAGGCATCACAGCCATCGATGCTGTAATCAGTGCCCAGCACAGGATGGGCGGTGGCGATGCAGTGGCAGCGCGAGGGCAGAAAAGCTAATTTGGGTATTTCCCAGCAGTTCTGTGCTGGGGACAACCCATTTTAGCTTGCAGTCTGTTGCATGTTCCATGCAAGGTGTGTGGCTTTTGCTTCTGTTTTCTGTAAGGGCTTTTCTGCTTCCAGATGACCCTGGTGATGTCCCCTGTAGATGATGGAGCAACTACTTTGTGGAAAGGGAGAGGGAAGAAAGAGGCCTGGAGTCTCTGTGGGGGCTCTTCTGAACTTTTGTGGTGGGCATCTGGATTATCCCCAGATCTTAGGTGCTTCCAGAATAGTTTCTTGTGAGGTTAGGATGCTCTGCCTTTCAAAGCCCTGTGAAATGCTGGTGAAACTGTTTTAGGGACATGGTATGGTCCTGATGGCCTGAGCTGAGCTGATTCCCATCTCCTTTCATCTGGAGTATTAGCTGGAGCCACATTTGTGGGGTTTTCTCCATAAAACTGTCCCAGATGTGGAGGAATTTGAGTGTCATCTTCCAAAGCCCACTTCACAAATTTGATCACAGAAACCTCGAAACACTTTTGTTCGTGCGTTATTTGAGCTGTGCGTGTTTTTCCAGCACTTTGGAGACCTGACGCCCCAGTGTGGGAGTTGGCCTTGGGATGGTACCTGGGTCACCCCACTCTCTTGGTCCTTGTCCTAGCTTCATGAGGCAAAGAGTGTCAGGGAGCACGGGTTTGATGGGTGTGTTGACATCTGGAAAGCTGGCAGGTTCATTCCTTGAGGTTTGGTGAGTCTCTTTCTTACGGTGGCTGGAATTAATGGGCAGAAACTGTCCATTGGGGTCGGGGCAGCGCTGCCTAAATACCACCCTCAAGAAAAACTGCTGGGATGTGACTGATGCTCACAAAAGGTTCTGTTTCTGTTTTGTTGCCGTTGCAGTGACAGCTATATTGTGCGAGTCAAAGCTGTGGTTATGACCCGAGATGACTCCAGTGGGGGATGGTTGCCACAAGAAGGAGGCGGTCTCAGTAGAGTTGGCGTCTGCAAGGTCACGTACCCGGAGGGCAATGGAAGAAGTGGATTTCTAATCCATGGTGAAAGGCAGAAAGACAAACTGGTAATAGACCCTAATTCAACTTTTGTCTGCTCTTATAATGAGAATTATCCCAAATCTATTGCTATTGTATTCTTGTGCAAGTTGTTTCTTTTTTTTTTTTTTTTTAAATATATAAAAAACAGGCATGTGCAAATAATACCAGATTGGACAAAACAAACCCAGTCCTCATCTAGAATTGCCATCTTTTGCTACCTAGGCTGGCATGTTGTCACCTGGAAGGGGCAGGTAAATTTTTGGCATCCATGTGCAAAGATCCCCTTTGAATGAAAGAAGGCCTGTGGTTTTCTCTTTTTTTTTTTTGTTAGACCTAGTGCGGGGGTAAGTGAGAAGTGAATTGAAGTGTAAAGAGCCCATGAAGCCAGTCACATTGCACTGAGTAATGCAGTGCAAGCCTTTTAAAAGGGCCATGAATTATTTATGCTGCGTGCTGTTCAAGGTTTGAACAAGCTGAGTGAGAATATGAAGACAAGTTGTCTCTTATGAATTGACACACTCGGTTTCTCCTGGTAGCTGTTTATCTGAAAAGGAGCTCTCTTCTATCCCTGCACAAATCAAATTAATAAAGCCTTTTCCTGATTTCCAGGGGCCACTTGAAATGTTATAGTTTGTTATCTTGTTTTTGTGTATTTGATTCTTCTGAAATGCGTTCTTGTGAAGATCTGGGCTAGCTTAAAGCAGCACTTCCTCCACAGACTCAAAAAACGCATTATTTGAGTCAGAAATTATCTTGCTTTCAAAAAGACTGGTATTTTAAAGCTGTTTCATTTATGGTTTGTCTTTTGCAATGCTGTTTTGGTTAGGATGCTTTTCTCACATTATTTGGTAGCCTTGCTTATGGTTTTGAGGCGTGGAGTAAGACATGACAAGCCGTTCCTGTTGTCCCTGGGCATCACTCTAGAGATGGTTCTTGGCACAGCAGAACTTGAGATGAGTGTCTGGCTGGAGGTGAACAATTTTAAAACAGTGAGGGGAGTGTTGCAGCACCTCCTAAATCTGCTGCTGGTGGATAAAATTTCTGAGGAGCAAAATTACTGAGGGAAGAGGTTGTCTTTCCTCCTGAGCCCCCTGCTAGCTTAACCTGTACCACGCTGGATCCAAAACATGCTCCTGGGGTAGGGAACAAGCATCTACTTAAAGCACAAGTGAAAGATGAATGTGCATTGGTTTTGAGGACAATTACAGTGTCTGGTGTTTGTTAGTCATAATTTGGTAGGGAAGGATGTTCCCCTATGTGAGGCATGACTTGGCTTGCTTTTTGGGTCCGGCCTGAGACGGTGCTGGCTGTGTCCTTGGGGTGGGAAAAGTGACTTTGCTCCTCTTTTGGGGCTCATGCCCTCCCAGGTGGTGCTGGAGTGCTTTGTGAAGAAGGACCTGGTATACACGAAGGCAAACCCCACCTTCCACCACTGGAAAGTTGACAACAGAAAGTTTGGGCTCACTTTTCAAAGCCCCGCTGACGCTCGAGCCTTCGACAGAGGAGTGAGGAAAGCCATCGAGGACCTCATTGAAGGTAGCATGGGGGTGGACATTTCCACCCCTGGAAGAGTGGGCAGGGGGTTTGAGTCAGGGAGCTGGGAAGAGGGATGTGTTTTAAATCAGTTCTTGGGCTTGGAGGTCTCATGTGCATCTGTCCAAGTGTAGCTGGGACCCTTATCCTACAGTAAGCAAGCCCCAGCTTTTAAGAATTAAATTCTCTCATCCCTTAGGGGAGACAAGGTGTTTCAGTCAAGTATTTTTCAGTCCTGTCTTCTCCCTGTTATTTATCATTCAAGTTTGTTGTTACTGCTTTTTTTGATAGGCTTGGGTTTCACACTAGTGATGGCAACTCAAACAGCCCAGGCTCTTTATTTGCAGTCAGATCTCATCTTACTGAGTCTTTGTTAAATCATAGGATTTAATTCCTGCCTGGAGTTGAATAAAACTTCAGTTTGTTTTTGGTTTTATTTTGCATTAATTCGTTTTGTCTGCATCCTCTTAGTTGAATGGTAGTTCTTGAAGACTTTGTTGTGTTTTGGGGTGTTGTTTTTTTAATTCTGTAAAAAATGCATTTGAATTGTCTGTGCTTTGAAATTGTCATAAATTTTTCTTTTTCACATTTCATTGCAACCAGACAATCACAATACAGCTACAATTCAATTGTACTTTATTGTAATAAAATTTGATTCTTCATGCATTTTTTTTCCTGATTTTTTTTTTTACTAACTGTACTACTTTATGTAGGGACTTAATAGTCCAAAGCCTTTTGCCTTCTCTTGCAGAGTGACCAGGATATTTTTATATACAGATGGTACATTTTCTGAGGATGCTAGCTCAGATATATGTACAGATGTGTATTCTTTTTGAGGACATTAGCTCCATAAGACAGCTTAATGTTCTGGATGGCCTGTCCTTGCTTTAACATCAACATGGTAGAGACTGGGAAAGAATTAATCCCCCAGGGCTCCTTGCTGCTAACTACTTCATCAGTTAGAGGAAGGATGTTCTCAGTTCATTTGCTTTTTTCTATGCCATTAACATTGAGAAGTTACAGGTAGACTTCCTTCTTCTTGTTAAAACTGTGAAGCATTTTGAGTCATAAAAGTTATCCTTTATGTAAGTGGCATGTGATTGTGCAATGTTTCAAGGAGATAGTAACTCAGCTGTATTGAGTAGTGTTTTGGAGATGCCAATACTTGGCAACTCCTGTTTTGCTCTTCTTGATCCATTTTACAGTGGAGGTATTTAAAATCAAGTTCTTCTGTATCTCAGATACTTCAAAATCAGCAAATCTATATTTATCCCATTAACAGTACAGGCTGATCCTCATGAATGTGTTCCTCATTAACTTCCAAATAAGGCTTTCTGAATGAAAAACAATAACTTGCTCATGCACAGACAGCATCAGGCAACAGATTTATCATTCATTTTTTGTTCACATACTTGATCAAATTTTGCAGGTAATGTTAAGCACAACTGAGTGTGCATTCAGAACTTCATGAAATCACTGCTTTATGGTGGATATTTAAGCAATAGTTCGTTCCCTGTAGGTTCAGAAGTTTGGAGCACAGGTACAAGAACCCTATGCAGCTCCATAGAGCTTCAGCTTTTTATAATTTTTAAGCTAATGTAGCAAATGGCACAAATGTTTCCACATTACTCAGTGTTTTAAGTGGGCTTTCACACTTAGCTCTGCACATCTTCGTGATGATGCAACTGAGAGCAGCCAAGGCTGGTGCCAATAGCATTATATAAAATGGGTTATTTTAACAAATTTCTAGAATGAAGGCGGTACAAGTCGTTCTACTGTGTTGGTCATGGATGTGATGCAGCCATAATTCAGTCTAGCAATGTGCTTCCATCAAAGAAATAGACCTTTGACTTGAGAGTTCTCCCCTCAAGAGATCCTCTGCTGCACCCACCCTCCTTGGCAGCCTTAGGATGGATTAAACCAGCCAGGAAGGGTATCTGGGATCTTGATTTGATGTAGGGAGAGGAGTCACTCCTTTTTAGGCACAGCATAAATTCAGTGTCACGTCCAGCAATGGTGAGCACCCCCTTCCAAAATTAAAAGAAAAAAAACTAATCTAACTCTTCATTGTCAAAGTGAAGTTCATTTTATTTTAAATTAAAGTTTATTTCCCATCCCCCCCAGATTTAGGGAGTAAGTGAAGGAAAACTCATATGTGGTTTCTTGACAGCTAAGAATCAGCCTGGAGCACTGATTAGTACATAGCTTTACCATTCTTCAGAAATTAGCCCTCTGTAATTGGAAATGGTAACTGCTATTTTTATCATTGTTAGATAGCATTGGCAGCCACACTGTTGTGTTTCAAGGAACTTTTTCAGATTTTCTCTCTCCAGCCCAGCTACCAGCAGATGGGTTGTTCTTCCTTAATTTGAGCCACTCTTTTGCGTATCTACAACACACAAACCTTTGAGAATCCAAATGTTTAACAGCCTCAAAAGAAAAAAGTTTTAGGGAAATGTTATGTGTTTAAAAAGCTGTTGGTTTGGTTTTTTTCTAGGATCTACAACTTCCTCGTCCACCCTTCACAACGAGGCTGAGGTTGGCGATGATGATGTCTTCACTGTAAGTACATGTCACCCAAGGGCCTTCTCTTTTATGTTCAGGTTTACATAGTCTGGTTAAGAAAGGGTTTTTCTTTTCATGCCTCAGGGTTGGCCTTCGGCCACCATCGTGTTTGGACACTGGGTGTGTTTTATTTGATGGAAGTATATCCTCTACAGAATGTGAGGCCTCCCTTTGGCCTCCTGTCACCACGTGAAAAGCATGTCAGTGCAAGTGATGTCAGGGGGCTAGCAGTGAAGAAATAACCACCCTTGAGTTTCTTTTGGCTTAGACTAAGGTGGTGCACACAGCTGCTTAATACTTCTCTCTGTCCTTGAGAAGCTTCCTGCAAACTCAGGTAGACTGCTACTCAGGTACATCCTCAAGGAGATAAAGTTTTGAATCACAGTTGTAAACGAGCAAACTTGAAAGGTGTTTCACCTGTACACGGAAAGTAGAGACTTCAGACAGGTGTTCTTCAGGTAGAGGAAGGCACAGCAGTATGGCATCTGTCTAAGCAGCAGTGACTTAAACAGGAGTGAGCTGTTGTCCAAAATGTATTATGGAGTTTTGCTGAAACTAAAGCTACTAACTTAAAAAAGAAAGCTAAAAAAATAAATAAAAAAAGTCTCAGGTGAAAATGTCACTCTGATTAGGACTAATCTGTGGGCTGGAAACAAGTTGCTCACATTGTATACTTCATGCTTAATAAAGTTATTTGCTCACCTTCATTCAATCCCCATGCACCCATCTTAGTTATATTACAAATACCCTCCTTGTGCCATGGCACCCAGATGGCAGGAAGGGGAAAGGTGGGATATCCTCATTGCAGCAACAGCAAACTTAGAATTATCTTTGGGATACTTCCCTGGATTTTTAGGGTGAAGGAGGAAAAAAAATCAGTACAAGAATCAAGCTGCTTGAAAATGAGTCCCAGGAAGCATCCAAAGCCAAAAGGTGCTTTTTGAGGGTGATGCTTTGCCGGCATGGGACCACGTCAGATTCCCTGCTGAGTTTTGACCGGATCTTCCCAACAGCTGGCATGTTGTCCACATCTGTCCTTTTGTCACGCTCAGGGAGACAAACAACAGCAGGCAGGGTTAAAAGGTGACTTCCTGCACTCTGCAGCAAAACTATCATTAGCAGCTGCTTCCCAACTACCTGCCAGAAGTGATTTATAGGCACTGGGACGGGACAGACGGGGGAGGCACCAGTGGAGCCAGAGCCTTTTACCGATACGTGCTGCTTTGTTCCCAAATTCTCTGGACAAGCTCTGCTCTGCTAGGGGTGGACAGTCACTCTTGTGTGTGTGGCTCTTCTGTGCTCATAAGAAAGTGGATGACTGTCAAAATGTGCCTCGGATGGGTGTGTGCCAGTTGTCACTGGGTTGCACATTGGAATATTCAATGTTTAAGCAGTGATGAGTGGCCTGTGGAAAGAGAGTATATTTTTGCTAAAATCCTACTGGCTGGTGTTTAGGCGCCTGGGAGTGCTCCTGAATTTCTCCACAAGTTCGATCTTGTGGCTGAGTGTTGACTTAAAGAATGATTTTTACAAGGAGGAAGAACTTGTTGCCTTTAAGTGGGTGTTGTTTTACATTGAAAAAGTTGGATGAATCCTGCTCCAGCTGCATCAAAATCACTCAAACTCCTGCATTCAAAATTAAGAGCCAGAACTGCAGGAGGTTTTTCCCACATACTTGACCCTGGCGAGGTGACAGACATGCAGACATTTATAGACAGGATGCCTGATAGAGAAGGAGGAGCAAGCTGCTCAATAGTATTAGCAAGGAGGGAAACCTCAGCAGTGTTGGCATCTTGTTGGGACCTGGAGGAACAAGTTGTCCTGCCTGGCAGTGCACTCTGCAGGGTTTTGTGATTTCCAGAGTGCAGGAGGGACCTCACTGGTTGTGGGACGATGGTGGGACCTCTCATGGTGCTGTTTGTCGAGATGGCACACCAGGGCGGATATGTTGTCATACTCCAGAAATAAGGCTTTGGGGACATCTCCTTCCCCAATATGTCTTTGTTTTTCTGGGATGAAGCCTTTCCTCTTCCTGCAGTCCTTAAGCTCTTCAAAGCTCTCAACTTCCTATTTATCTGGTAGGTTATGGTGAATTTTGAAGACTGCATAAGCCAGAAATAACATACTGAAGCACAGAGCAGTTTAAAACTGGAAGAAATTGATAGGGCTGTGAAATGTTTTATTTTTACCCTTCTGTTCCATTCTTTCCTTGCATATATTTTTGACTTGTGTATCATAGTCTATTTGGTTATCCTTCCACAAAACTTCTCTACAACTTTCTGTAAACTCTTACCCAGCCACAGCAGTGGATTTTTTGGGTTTGGTTGAATTTTTTTCTCTGTTTTAAAGAGAAAGTACATTTGTTCTTTTTTATTTCCTAAGGTAGTTATTAAAATCTTCACAGTCCTCCCCCTCTCCCACACATGCATGAATAAACTTAACTACGTGCAGCAGAATTTTCAAAAGCATCTGCATGATTGAGTCATTTAATCAGTCATTTACCCGTCTCTGAAAATCTCAGCCATTGCTGCTGCACTGCTGCCTCAAATATTTGGCCCAAGGTCCAGGTCTTTTTGAAGATATTTCAAGCACAGCAGTCCAAAACTTCACATTTCTGAGGCTGCTTTATGGCCAGCCACCCCGACTTCATCGTGCACAGATGTTTGCACCCACATAATGCTCCCAGCTTTAGAAAAGCCTCCCTCATTACATACAAGCCCTGACCTTCATATGTCTGTTGGCTGTTGCTTGATACAGGGCTTCTATAAAGCCCCTGATCCTGTCAGCTCCAGTATGGCTCTGTGGGATGTGTGTAGTTCTGTGTGTGTGGCTGGTGCATCATCTGTTCTGTGTATGCCGCAGCCCTTCCAGCCTCCAGTGTGCAGCCCTTCCAGGCATCCAGCAGGTCACTTCCATGGGGAAGAGAGGGTTTGGCCCAGAGGTAGAGCTCTTCTGCAGGCTCTGACCATGCATGGCTTAGTGGAGGATCATTTCTTGCATCAGAAGGTGGACTTATTTTTTGAGTTTTGGATTATCTGCAGCAGTGGCTGTGGGAGCATTCACTTGGTGTCAGTAGTCTTGTCTTTTCCCATGACTGTAACTTGCAGAGCCCAGATGATAACTTGGGCAGCAATATCCTGCCCTATCCCTATGGCAAAAACTCCCCATCCATCTTTCTGAATCATGGGTTATATCTTTAAAAACAGGACTTTGCCAACTAATACTTCTCCTGTGGCTTAGACCTACAGCAGACAACCTGTTCTGAAATTCATACCTGACAGGGCAGGAAACAACAGCATATAGAACTAAATGTCACAGCCTTGAGTTGAAAAACGCTTATTTCTAAAATGAAATCTCCATTTAAGAGTTTTAACAATGTGTAGTTGTGTTTCTTGAGTTTCAGATCCTCTGAAGAGCCCATAAATGTATTCCATATGTTAGCAAATAAATTTCTTCTGTCTTGTACATTATAAATCGTCCTCTCAAGAGATGCAATCTGAGTAAGACTGGCCATCCGTTCTGTCTCCTTTGGGGGAAACACTGTCGTTGCAACAGGATGAGATTGTTCTGTTTGTCTTCATCCATCCAGCCTGCATCTTCAGCCTTTTTTAATTAACATTCATTTCAGAAGTAAGGTTTAATACAGACTGAATGTATTCTGTAGTTCCTTAGCCACGGAATTTGCCATATAATTGAGTCCTTGTGTAATTTTTTTTTTCCTTAATCTACACTTCTACTTTCAATTACAGATAATAATCCCACATGACCATGAAGTGAAAATTGTGAATTGATTCCAAGGAAAAAAGGTCAATGTCTTCCAGAGTCTGCAGAGTGCCTGAAATGGCCTCTTTTAGCATCCTATCTGAAAAAGCAGAGGTGTTTGTTCTGAAACCTTATGACCAGTTCAGCTGAAACACCACTCATGTGTTTTTCAGATAAATCTGCAGCCTTGTGCCTGCTTTAGTGCAAAAGAAAAGACACCCATTGGCAGGAGGAGCAGCAGCTCCCATGTTTATTCTGGTTTGTGACTCTAAAAATGACTGCAGTCTACTTTTGCTTTAAGGGACATGTAAGGGAGAACATAGCAAAACTCAACCTTACTAGGTTTGGTATGCGTGTTAAAATCACAGTATTTTATATAATCAGTGATTAATTTTTTTTCTAATCCTAGTTTTTGTTCAATATGAGTTTGCAGAGTTGGCAGATTGAGCAGACGTGATCTGTAGGTGCATGGTTGAGCAACAGAGTTGAATTTCAAGGTGCACACATTTGATCCATTGCTTCTCTTGTTGACTCCTGGATAAAAGCTTACTTATCTTGGTTCCCCAGCTGCAAGATGGGGGAAATACTCTCCTGCTTCACTAAGATGATATGGACAGATCTTGCTGCCACTGTTTTTCTTTCTGGACTTTCAGCAGAAGTCTTCAGGCTCAGGTTTCGCTACCAAGTCATGTGTTTGGAGCAATCCTGTGCCCCTTGTGCCTTTTTCTTGTCAGAACATGGATTTCTGTGCTTGGGGATGTTTGAGTTAAAGAACAACTGTAGCTTCTTTTCTTTAAAGTAGACAGTAGAAGCCCAGTCCGAATATTTTGTAATATATTTGTAAGTTCTATGGGATGCTGGAGCATCTCTCATCCCAGCCTCTATGGAAAATGATGTTGCTGAGAGTAGAATAATACTGAGTTGCAAGATGTGTTTCAGTCAGAAGTTGTGCTCAGAGATTGAGGAGCCAAAAGAGCATGCAATTTCCTTTTTGTTAATGCTGTCCTCGAGCAGCAGAAGGAGAAAATGCATTTTGGAGGCACAGAGCTCTCTGTGGGAATGATGGGGCTGTCACCTCGAGCAAATCCACCTTGTTTGCTCTGTGAGGCTGGGCAGACCGACAAGGGAATTGTTACAGTGACAAGACATGATGGCCTTACTTCTGTTCTTCTTCCTGCCCAGCAGCCAGCTGTGCTCTGTGTGAACAGCCAAAGGGTTCATTGCTGCTAGCCACATCCTCTAATGTCTGGATTTTGGTCTTGAGTTGTAAACCACAGCTATTCTAATTCAGATTTTAAAGGGGGAGGTTAAAAAAAAAGTGCTTGCCAAGAAGAGAGAGATTCACACACAGAAAAACCAGCAGGCTCAAATCCTTCCCTCAAAAACCTAAGAAGGTCCTGACTATCCACCAGTTTTAAGGCTAACTGCTTTTTATCTGTGTAGGGTTTTTTCCTGCCTTTGGGTTAACTTTGCCCACACAAATTCACATCACTCAGTGGGAATGGATACCAGTGCTGAAAGAGATTTTTCAGTAGGGAAGGTCAAGTGGAAAGTTTTTTCTCTGGCTGTCAGGTTTATTTTCTAGTGTTGTATTTCTCCCTTTCTTTCAGGATCTCTCGTTTCTTTCAAGTGGTGCTGGAAATTAACCCATTTATTTTCTTGCTCTTTCTGCCAATACAAGCAGGCTGTACTCACTGATAATTTAATACTATTGTCACTGAAACAGTGGTGTATCATCTGGAAAGGCAGCTGCTCTTTTCCTTAAGTCCTTCAAAAATGTAAGGGCTCTCACTATGTCCTTCAGCCTGTAGATTGCCCTTGCTTACTCTTACTCATAACCTGTCATTTGGACAGAAGGATATATAAAAATGACTGTGGTGTGGAGGTACACAGAACATTAATTCTTGTGTCTATAACAGATTTATAAGATGTAAGTGAAGAGCTCAGAGGAGCAGATAGGGGACAGCTTGAGAGCTTGTTTGCTTCCTTTAAAAGAAAGGAGGGGGAGTAAGGGTCTTGTACGGTTTATCTATTGCTTTATTGTATTTATCATGAGGGGTTTTTTTTGCTTTTATGTCACTCTCTGGTAGATAAGCATGCGTCTCTTACTGCAGATCAGTAATTGGCACTTTAGCACACTTCCCAAATGGACTGAATTTCAGTTGCTTTGGTGCTGTTTCAGTCTAAGTGAATTACAAATAAGAAGAACAAATTATTAAACAGAAAGTATCTGCATTGCTGTCAGATATTCTAAGGATCACTGCTGCATGCTTTTCTTCTCAAAAAAAAATAATTTGGCTGTGTGGTAATGTATTTACTATGATATCATAGTAACATGATACCCATATATGTCATAATATGATGAGTTAAAGTGTGAAGCTGTTTATGAGCATGTTCCCTTTTAATTCATCTGGAACTGAATGCTGTAGTGCATTTGTGTATTTAAGGCACAAATGTGTTAAAAACAAAATACAACGAAGAGTAAATTACCCTTTCTTAACATACAGTAAAACAAGGGGAAAGGGTTTTTGTTTTTTACTTTTTTTAAAACTTTTGCTTTTGTTAGCCATGGTTCCCAGGGCATTTCTTTGGTATTATGTAAGGGGGACCTGATTTGAGTTAAGATGCCTGTGAAAAGCAAGTTATTTTTCCAGCCAGCTCAGTTCCATCACTTTGCTTGTACAGCACAGTCATTCCAGGAGTGAAGTTCATGTAGGGGAGCAGCATTTGGGGTTGCAGTTATTTTTGCACCTCCATGAAACCACAGCTGAGGGACACAACTTGACTGATGCATCTTTAACCTCAGCAGAGCAGAGACAGGCTTCTCCATCCCCCTTTTCCTAGCACAGCTTACTCTGTGCCGAGCCAACCCAGGGAAGTGAACCAAAAACTAGCCCTATAAAAGAAAGTGAATACTTTTCCGGTGGTTTAGCTCCTGGAGCCAGCTCGCTGTAGGGCTGGAAAAGCAGAAGTGCTGGCTCAAGGGAAACTGTGGCTGATGGGCTGAGCAGGAGGCAAAAAACCTCTGCCATTCCACCAATGTTCATGGTGCCACCTGAAATTCACTGCACACCCCTGGCCCTGGATACATTGCCTTCTGCAAGGCCTCTGCTGTGCTGGTGATACAAGTAAGGTGGTTCTTGCACTTGTGTCTGGTTTGATGGTGTTTTCCTCCATGTTTCTCCTGTGAAGATCATCCTTCAGCTGAGACAAGAAGAAGATCCCAGGATAGCTTAGGCAGTATTGATGGGGGTATGTTATGGGCAAATGTATGCTTTTACCTTTAAAATACGTGGTTGATATGACTGCAGCTTGCCATTAGATTCCCTCTTTAATCTGGGCCATGCAGTGAGCCTTTGAAGTGTATAGGCCTTTCTTCTGGCGTCAGGATGCTTGAAAATTTGGCAAAGGCAGAAAATGGCCTTTTCCATTACTTGCATAACCAAGTTGAGGAAGTATCTTTCAGCAGACAGCTATATTTGTAAGCTGCAGTCTCACTGGCTGCTGTGTTGGAACAAAACACCTTGTCCCAGGGCACTCGCAGGAGGAGGCACCAGGGACAGCTGGATTTGGGGTGTCTTGGCTGGCCCCAGGCACTGCCTTTGAAGGTGACAGGCAGAGCAGATCCAGCACGGGGTGTAACCACTGTTGGAAGGAGGCAGCCTTGGCTGGGGGCAGAGTGATGACTGACAGCTTCCTGTACTGCAGCAGAAAGGATTTGGGAATGGCTGCATGGCACATAACCCGCAGGGATGCGGGTCTGGAGCGAGCAGGCAAAGCTTGGCAGTGGCCTCTGTGCATGATTGAGAGGGGGGAAAAGCGTTTGGCTCCTGGTGCTGAGCTGGAGCATCCATCTGGGTAGTGATAGGAAGGGAGCTGGGTGGGAGCTGTGGGGCAAAGGAATATGTTGCTTTTCTCTTCATGAAGGAGCCTGTAATTCCCACCTGCTGTGTAAACACTGACAAATCTGATTTGAATCTGTCATCTTGTGTAACAGGTAGGAAAGAAAAACCCAAAACAAACAGAGAGCTGAGCCTGCCTGGAGTGTGTCCTTGAATTTTGGATCTTCTCAAATGGTTGGAGTTGGGGGGAGTTGTTTATTTGTTTACTTGGGCTTTCTTTTTTTGGAGAATTTGGTAAAGAAAAGGAGTAGTTTGGTAAAGCTTAGCGATGAAACATGCTTTTATATGACGCTTCAAGATTTTTCTTTTAAGTTGACAGATTTCCCCCTCCCACCCCTAGAAAGAAAAAAGAAAGCAAGAAAGAACAAAAGAAAAGCCATAAAAAAAACCCACAACTTTTTGATTGAGAAAGTATTCTACAGTGGTGTGCCCTCTGCCCCCAGTATGTGTTTGGTTGTAACAGGATGAAAACAGAATACAAGAGTCCAGGGGAGCTCAGAGTGAACCTCCGCCCATTACAGAAATGCATTATAAAGAGCTGCATCTGAATAGGCCTTTTGCCTTCCTCACCTGTCTAATGTGTTTTGTTAAGGGTCCACTTGCCCTGTATGTTGTAAATACTTTACGGAAATTAAATCAGAAGGTTTATAGGAAGTTCGTAGGTCTCTGGCTCTTTCTGCAAAATGAGAAGGAAAAACAGAAGTAAACAAGTACCATTACATTTTTAAGCAGAGCCTGACATATTTGCAGTGCATATGAAGAGGGTATTTTAAACGTTTGTATCAGCTGTTGGATTCTATTTTGGTGATAAATTCCAGCTAAAATATTGTCAGTGTTCATAACTGCGTGAATAAATGACCCCTAACTGACTTCCTAATATATCGTATGAGTCTGCTGTGGGAAGTTTGCATTTAACTTAGTTTTTTCTCCCTTTGTTTGTAACCTGTTGTATTATATAGGAGGAGAACTGCTGAATTTAGGGGCTACAGCGTACATAGCAAAGACATTAATAATGGATTAGGTGCATCAATTCTTTTAGCATGGCTAATTTAATTTTCTTTAGTGTTTTTCTTCCTCCTTAATATTATTTCCTTCCCCCCTCCTTGAAAGTTTCTTTATAGAAAAGCTGAGATTCATGGTGAGTTTTGTGAAGCCATCTGTTCCCAGCTGCACTCAGCTGTCCAGTGTTTAACACCCCCTTATGAACTTCCCTCCTTTATTTCCTAGCATCCTTACCCACCTTGCAAAAGGAATGCTTTTTGGCAGTGTTGGATGTGCTAAGTTCCCTGTCAGCACCTGAAAATTAGGAGCTCCCCTTCCAGCCTCCCCCACCTCTGCTCTCTGTACCTCTGTGCCACCACATGGATGGTCAGCTGAGGTCAGGGAGCTGATGCAAAAGTGATTTTGGGCTGCATTCCTGTGGTCCTGCACCCACGCATGCCCACTGAGCAGGTGATGGGACTGGGTGGGGGGGAGAAGCAGTGGCCATCACCTCCCCTCAGCAGTTCAGACCATGGTGGCCATTCTCTTGGCCTTAGCAGAGGACAGCTGTGGTATTGTGGATAATATTGTTAGAGAAGGAGGCTCTGCTAATCTTTGCAGAGCTGTAAAAATTTAGCACAAATGTTGCATGCTGGAGCATCCTACAATGCTGTAGTCCACACCAGGATGTCATTTTCAAGGTATAAACAGATTAACAGCCTCTGTGAAAGAGAAAAGCCAGCCTCTATGCCTAGATAGAGGGTTATTAGGCAATTGGTTAGTTTGAACCATTCCCAGGTTTAAGTAAAAAGATTCTGTTGAAGCAGTGTAGCTTGTCTCAGCATGGAGAAATCCAGTCAGGCCACAGCACGGAGGAGTTGCAGGAATGAAGAGGAAAGCGTGGGAGTCCTGGTAAGGAGAGGCTCTCCACATGGATGAGGACACAAGCACCTTGTGGGTAGACAGAGCCACCCTGCTCTCACCATTGTACTGTAGGATTGCTGTGCTGCCTGGGGGAGCAGCCCTAGAAGCTAGGCTTGTGGTTTGGGATTTTTCCCCCCCTTAAAACATTCTGGTTTTCCCTTATAAGTACCTGTTGCAAAGACTTTGCATTGAAGCGGTGCTCTAGCGCAGTGGTGCAGTAACAGGGAGGGGTATCCTGGGACGGAAATGCTGAATAGACCTGCTCAGAGCCTCTGGTCCAGGTCTGAGTCTGGGCAAAATGGGGTACTGACTTACTTCAGTCCTCCTCTTACTTTTGCAGACAAAGTTTCTCTTTGTATCTCTTCAAATGCCTGCTTTTGCAGACATGTCTGATGCCCTGTATGAGGCAAGGAGTGAAACGGGAAAATCTCCCTGAGGTTTCCCCCTTACCACATCTGAGTGTCTGTCATGTCATTTAATCCTGTCTGAGTCTCATATATTCTTTTCACTTCTTCAAGTGAGCTGTTAAGCCACATCTGTGGCCCAGGCAGAGCTGCCCAATGGTGCCAGAGTTGGGTTTAGCAGGAGTTTAATGGAGAGGATCTTGTGCGCTGAATTCTTTTAAATGTTCCTTAAGTTTTGCTGACTTCAGCCAGCCACAGCCACCAGCATCTTTCTGGCACTAAAGGCTATAACCACAAAAACTTAAAATAAGAAAAGGTAGCAGTAAAAAATAGCTAGCCTTCCGCAGTTTATATTGGGGTTTTTTTCAGGCATGACTAGAAAACAGTCCGGACATTTGAGAAATTCTACTTCTGTTCTGGTATTGGACATGTCTGACCATTGTAATGGTTGTGTACAGCCAATTTGTCTTTGAACTGAACTGGAATATGATCTAACATGAAGCCTTTCCTTCAGACTTTCAGCAGAGCAGAACTACATTCAGCTCCAGCCAGCCACAGATGAGAGTGGCAAAATGTTTCAAAAATGTGTGGAAACAATTTTCTGCAATACAATTTCTATCTTGTCTTCAGTGATGGGAAACAAACAGAAATTTGACAAAAGCATTTTCTCCCGTGGTTTTGTCTTGCCATGACAAATTAAAAGCTTGTGCTTAGGAGACAGAAGTCTCAAATCTTAAAAGATTTTTCACATGCTGAATCTTTTTCTTAATACTTGGATAGTCTAAGCTCTCTTTGAAATGGGCTGTCTTGAGCATACAGGGCACACTTAGAGGTTGATGGAAAATGTCAGCTGTTCCCTTTTCTAAATTTCTTGAATAGAGAGAAAAAGATGTTTCGAGACAAAATTTAGGATTTATGCTGTTCCCACTATCTGTGAAACTCAGAAGTGTTTTTTCTCTTCAGGCTTTTTAAAAATAAAAAAGCTGGAGGAGAACCGAAGGACTTGTTGTGGTCTGGCAAGATTAAGCTGGGGGAGTTCTGGGAGACTGTATTTTATCTTAATTTCTTTGGAAAGGTGGAAGTTTCTCTGCCATGCATCCGAAATAACTCTCAGACTTCCTCTTTGTAAAGTTCCTAAACAGCGGCTCCGTAGATAAGGCCCAGGCTCGGTATCACACACTTGTTGCGCTGTTTTGCTGGCTTTTATCATTCTTCCTTTCCGTACTGATAGCACAGCTGTGCCTCCCTGTATTCCAGTGAAGGGAAAGGGTCAAGTGAAAATGTGCCGGGGCTCCCAAGGGATTGCACCTGGGCCGAGCACACCAAGGGCCCCGGCTGCCTGCCAGTGCAGAGCCCATTGCAGAGGTGTCAGCCAGAGCTGGTTGGGATGTGGCATGGGAGGATGCAGCTCTCTCTGGCTGTCACTTTTCCAGGCTCATTCTCAACCCAAGCAGAGCTGGGTTTCTTGTCCTGGGAATGGTGGGGATGCCTTCTTAAAAGATGAGCTGGCGCTGGGCTCTTCCTCAACATGCTCAGGCTTCCACAGGTGAGCCCTGGAGTTTCTGCAAGGAGGTTTGGCTGTTGCAGAAGGATGCTCTCTGTAAAGATGAGACCATAAGCCCTACTAGGTTTTGCTTTTCCATGATGCATGTCGAGAGGTCCCTTTGGATCTGGATGTTGTAGTGTGTGGGCTTGCATGGCAGTGGGAGATGGGAAAAGCAGGTTGGCTTGTGCTTTATAAAGGCCAGGCTGGCATTGGGATTTTGATTCCTTCAGGACCATTACTTGCAATGCGAATTGTTCAACATTGTGATAAATCTGTTCCCTCCTGCTTCATGCAACCATTAAATTTCTAGAGAGGAAAACAAAAAATCTTGCTTGACCCCCAATTATTTTTGACACCAAACTTTAAAGTCCTTTAGCTGGCAGAGAGCACTTCTGGAAGTTTTAAGTGACAGAACTGTGTAATTTCCCTCTGGCAACCAATTTCTGACAAGCTGCCACAGATTGTGTTGCTTCATAATTCTGAGAGAAATCTTTCTTTTTTGTAGTCAGCGTTGCATGTTGCATCACACAGAGTGAACCTATTCTGTGAACCCATTAGAAGCAAGGTGATCAGTCCAGTTCAGAAGCAGGAGGAGGCTTCTTTTTCTCGTGTTTTTTTCATATATGCTCATCTATGCTTATTGCTTAGGTATCTGATTAGCCTTCTTGTGTAACAAATCCATTTCAATGAGAAATAAACTGCAGTAAATGATTAGCATAATCTTCTTTACTAATGACTGGGATTTTTTTAATTTAATGAGTCACTTCTGAAAGTCTGAGGGGGAAACAAGGACATGCTTTTCTTTTTTTTTTTTTTTTCAAATTACCACAGTGCCATCATTTGCCTGTGGAAGCCTGGTGCTGTTTGTTTGTTTAAGCAGCCATACCACACATGCAGTACGTGTGCTTGCTCGAATGCATTCAGCTCGATTGCAATAGGAAATATGTTGCACAGGTTTTATAAAATTACTCTTATGGTCATGATTAATGATTTTGTTATCTAAGCAGTGAAACCACAAAAGTTTGTGACTGCTATAGCAGTCAGAAGGTTCTGGTACAAGCAGCACAAATGTCTCATAATTGAGCATTTGAGGGCATGTTAAAACAGAGTTATCAGACTATCTGTTCTAACAACTTCAGTTTTGGGTTCTTTTCTTATTTGTGACTACTGGGCATATTTTCAGTAGTTTCCCCTCAAAGATGAATGCTGGAGCTGGATTGGTTTTAACAGGTTTAAGAAGATGGTGTTTCTTTGAGAGACAAGTGGCTCAGTGGTTTGGAACCTGATTTTCCATCAGTGAAATAGCCTGGCTCTGGAGGCCATGTCCTTTCTAGATGTATTTCTGTAGGTGAGTGTGTTGTATTTGGAAGACTTAGAGCAAATGTCTCGTGTCTCCACCCTTCACCACCCTCCCTGAAATTTTCCCTGCTATACTGATGGTAGGTAATCCCAGCCAAGTCCCAGTCTTCTTGTGAGGGACAGAAGTTGTTCTCTGCTTCCCTCGCTGACAAAGTCTTGCCATCATTTTTTCTTAGTGGCATTTGGCTGAAGATGAGTATGCATTTTCTTTGAGAATATGCCTGATTTTCACCAGTCATCAAGTCCAGGTTCAGTCCCAGTGGAGGGGCATTGAGAGAACAGTACACCTTCAGAGGCCTGAGCCATCATCATGCCTCTGATTCTTGGTCACTTACTTTCTTCTGGGGGTTTCCCTCTGGTTTCTGGAACTGTATTTTAGCCATGGTCACCATCAGAAATACTTCCTTCTGCCTGAACTTTATTTGAGCCTGTTCCCCTGAATGCCTTGTCATCTTCCTTTCTGAAGGATACTAGAAGAATAATCCCGTCCCGCTCACATTCCTGTGGGGTTCACAATTCAGTAGACTTCTCATCTTCTTGGTCTCTTCCATGATCTCTTTCCCAGGCTGGAGAGATCCAGGCTATTTAGTTAGCTGCTGATAAGCCATCCCATGTCCTGTGTGGTCCTGGCCATGGCTCTGTGAGCTGGCCATGGTGGAAATACCCTTATTGGGCCAGGGTGGAGGAGGGCCAGCACCACAGACAGCTTGGAGCAGCGCAACAGATAGACCTTGGTGTTTGTGTTTGCTGCTCCTGGTTTTTTTAACCTGTTACTTGAGCCACCAAGTGGACACTGTCACAGAGCTGCCTATTTTAATCCCAAGACCTCTTTCCTGAACAGCAATAACTTGCTCAGATGGCATCGTTCTGCATGTCAGATCAAGGTGTTTATATCAGGTTGCTCTTTAGTTTTAATTGTTTAGGGTTTTTTTAACATCCAGCATGTTAAAAGTCTCTCAGCATTATGAGATTCTTCAGCAAGTTTTTGTGTTCAGCTTTCATTTTGAGTTTCATGAATAACAAGTTTCATCCAGAAACTGTGTCATCATCGTGTTCATCCCCCTCCTCACATCACAGTAGGCACTGACGTGTGCCCACCAGCACAGGTGAGGAGCCTGTGGGGTTCATTGGTGACCTTCTGCTTGGGAGACAAGAATTTTCTACCTCTTACTTAAATCCTCAGACCACGCATTCATGTGTGTTGAGAGCACTCTTCCCCTTTGTCAATTTGAAACAAAGTGGTGGAAACCTTGGTAGAAAGTACCAGTGCTTATCCCAGCTGATGGTCAGCAAAGTAACTCTGCAGGCACTGCATTTGCCACTCAGCTACTGCCTTTAGTGTCACCAACCAGGAGTCAGCATGAACTTCTTTATGGACAAGTGAGCAGAGACCCAGTCTTGGATAGCTTAATTTCCCCTTTCTGGGTGCTTAGAGTTAGTATTTGTGTTGGCAAACTGCCCATCTAATCTGAGGACGTTGAATGTGGAACTGCAGCAATTTTTAATAAGGTAAAAGTGGAGAGCAACACCACAGCCTCTGGTATGCTGCAAACCCAAACAGGTTTTGTAGCCATGTCAACACATGTGGAGGAGAGGCTCAGTTGCCCTGACGGGTCTGAAGGGAAAAGGTGTGGAGGAAAGCAAAGGTAGATACAAATCGGGCAAGATAAAAATCACTACAAGCCCTTTTCCAGTTGCCTATTGCAAAAATGCTGCCTTCCCAGAGAGGCAGCAAATAGCACAGTGCTTGGAGGGCTAGTTATAGCTCCCAGCTGCCCTGCTGAGATTATCAAGGAGTTATATCCAGTTTGGGTGGGATTTTTATTTTCATCCAGGACAGGGAAGCAGTTGTAGGACAGAATGTGCAATGACCTCCCACTGGGTTGTTTCCCCAGGCTGCATAGTTTGGACCATGAACACTCATGGTCTTTTCAGAGTGTATCCACAAAAGGCTTGTCCTAGCAGGGCTCAGCTGTGGATCCACTGGAGGTGAAGGTTCTTGCTGGCTGCCATGGTACCATTTTAAGACCCTGCCTCTTTTTTGCTTTATGTGAGTCAAAGTTTAGCTTTGAGAGCCAGGCTGGGGGGCTGCCCAGGCCATGGGGTGTGTTGTGTGACTTTCTGAGAAGCTTAAATCACAGCTCAGCATCTTGGTCTGCACTACATACAGCTCTGTAGGAAAGGTACTTGAGTGAGTACCAACATGGCTGTTGTAACTAAGTCCTTATTCTTCAGGGTTTTCAAATGGGTTTTAAGCTTAATGTAATTACAAAACATTTGTAGAAGCTGCTCTTTGTTTTTTCTTTTTTTTTTTAATGTCCTCAAAATGTGCTAGATATTGTAGGGCTTGAAGTTAAGTGCACAAGAATTAGCTTTGAAGGGTTTAAACCCCAGACTTGAAATGCCTTTGTCTAAAAAGTTAAGAAGACTGAACTGATAAAACCTCTTTTTTGAAAGCCTGAATACTGCTGCAGTTCCACTTTAGAGGTGTTGTTAACTGTGTTAAGAGTTGATCTGCTTCTATGTACTTGTTTAAAAAAAAAATCACACACGTATTAAAAGTCTGTTCTTAATGGGAGTCAGCCAATCAAAACTCATTCTGGTTGTTGTACCTTTTAGATATCCCAGCCTAGCTTTACATCACACTGCAAACGACTGTGCATTTGCTTTCAACAAAATAAGTTTGGAGTTCAGTGCTTTTAAAGTGCTGTAAGAGTTAAAGAGAGCCAACACCTATTTTTGTGTTGTAATGCTGCAAGGTGTTCTCACCTTTGGACAGAGTCTTTCAGAGTGCTGTTTTCAGAATAAACAAATACTCACAATGAGGGTTCTTGTGTTCTTGCAGCAAGAAATGTGTCTGGTGTGATTCATTGGAAAATAGTATTTAGTGAGTGCATTCTTGACAAGGATAGAAGGTTTTTCAGGTAAAACCAGTCTTCTGCTACTACTGATAGGGTTCTTCTCTGCTCTTGAGGTTTTGTTTCAGCTGACTGCGGTGGCAGTCAGGAACCTTTTCCATGGACTTGTAGCTGCAGCACATCTTGTTAGTTGAGAGAGGGGGTAGGGTGGAGATTTCTTTTATTTCAGGCTCCAATGTTTCAGACACATGCAGTCCTACAGCTGTTCTGTTTGTTGTGCATGGAGACTCTCTTTTGCTTGCTCTTGGTTTGCTGGTGCGTTTAACAACTGCCCATTGATATTAATGCTAATATGGGCAAAATCTTGAATATTTTAGGCAACTGTTTTAACCAAGGAAGGGCTGTGGAGAGATGATGGCTGACATTACCTCACTGTGTGTTTCTGCAGGAAGATAAATATGATTGTTACGAAGCAGTAGGTATTGGTAACACCTTCTTACTGTGTGTTATTTCACCTTTTCATGATCATTGCTGTATAATGATATAACCTAAAGAGTTGACCTAAAGAAAGTGCTCACAGGGAGCCAGGAATGTATAAAAACACAAGTAACATTCATTGCACAGTAATTGTGTGTGGCAAAAAAGTGACAAAACAAGAAAAAAAGGTCCTGAAGTTTTTTAAGGAAAGCTGATTATTCAGATAGCCAGTGATGAACTAGAATTCAGTGAGTGTTTGGGGGATGTGTAAAGGTTAACAAAATTGCCAGTATTTTTGTAGCCTGGGTAACTGGTGGGATACAGCCTGGGCACACAGATGTTCTGTCTGAGCCCTCAGGACCTACAGGATTGTGTCATTTGCCAGGGTTTAACTTTGCTCTTCAGAGGTATTTCCTGGTGAGCACTCATCGTCCCACCATGCCCAGGATAACAAATAACATGCCAAGCGAATACAAGTGGTGTTGGTGAATATGTCACGGGCAGGCAATGGCATATTATTTTTTCATGTGTGTGGTGACAGCTTTTATGGCCTGGCAACAGATCTGCCTCTTTCAAGTATTTTATGTGAAACTTCATGAAGCCTCCAGCAGTCAGGTGTTGCCAATATTGCAGGTGTGCACGAAGTCAGTGAGTGGCAAAACATTTCTGAGTGCCCTGTGTGGTAACAGCTGAATGTATGATGATTTTTTTTCCCCCTTTCTATTTAAAACAGAATGCTACAGATAGCTCCTCCAATTCCTCTCAGAAAAGGGAACAGCCTGTGCGAACTTTGGCTTCTCCTGCATCCTGCGAACATCGAAGAATTTGCACTCGTGGACACCTTCACGACCATTACAGCTCTGACCACTACCATCTAGAACAAGTAAGGTTTCTTCCCAGTGTTGCTACTTCTGTCTGCCAGAGCTTGCCAGTGTTTGGTCTTCCTCCACATTCGTGAGAGACAGCTCCCTCCTTCGGCTCTCCCCATTCCCTTCTCAATTAGCTTTAAATGGCTTCCTGTTCTTAAAAAAATGGGGGAAGAGGGGGTGTAACACTATGGTTTAGCATGTTCTGTTGTACCACGTGCACACAGGCCAGTGTAGGACTGTGACAGTCGTACTCCCTTCTGAGCCGAAGGCTGAAAGTCTGTGATGGATCACAGTGAAGGGCATATAAAGAAGGAAAGACACAGTTGTTAAATATTGGCTCTCAGGAAGCAAGGAGACAGTGATTACCAGTAGCAAAATGAGCTTGTTTATCTTTTCTCTCTCTTCATCTCCTTCCTACTTCTACAGTCAGTAGTACCGCGATCCTACCGGCATGTCAACTTTCCAGACGATGATGAGGAGATAGTGCGCATCAATCCTCGGGAAAAGATTTGGATGACTGGATATGAGGATTATCGCCATGCCCCAGCACGAGGAAAGAACTTTGATCCTGATGACATGGACTCCTACGTACGTTTTGCCAAAAGCGAGGCCTCGAAACACGAATACACTTATCCTTATGTAGACAACTCGGACTTTGACCTGGGTGAGGATACCAAGGGTGCTGTGATAAAGACTCAACCTGTCAAATTCAAGCCCAGGCGGAAGGAAGACGGTGAGAGGTCGCGGTGCGTGTACTGCAGGGACATGTTCAACCACGAGGAGAACAAGCGGGGTCAATGCCAGGATGCTCCAGACCGTGTCAAGACTTGCATCCATCGAGTGAGCTGTATGTGGTGCGCAGACACTATGCTCTATCACTGTATGTCCGACCCAGAAGGAGACTATACGGATCCTTGCTCGTGCGACACCAGTGATGAAATGTTTTGCCTCCGGTGGATGGCCCTTATCGCCTTGTCTTTCATTGCTCCATGTATGTGCTGTTACTTGCCGCTTCGGGCTTGTTACCACTGTGGGGTCATGTGCAGGTGCTGTGGTGGAAAACACAAAGCCGCTGGATGACTACAGATGCATTCAAAGTGTTAGGTTTTTCCTGTAGTTCAAGGAACACGTTGGTTTTGGAGCACTGAGGTCACTCACTTTAATGCAGCCACTGTGCCCGACAGCATCTGGAAACCACCAGTTTGGATCACTTTACATTGGGTCATCTGGGGCTCACACTGCATTGATTTGCTCATCAACTGTTCTAACTAACTAACCTACAGCATAGACTTTTGTATTATTAATCTGTAATCAAAACAGACTGTCTTGTACATGTTTATATTTTTGTTTTCATTTAAAATGAGTTTGAGAGAAGAACTGCTTTAAATGGTGGTGGATTGTAGAACATCTCCAGGTTGTGTCTGTCTTGCCTCCGCTTGTGTGGTACCATCAGTGTGTTAGCAAGCTTTGGCATTTCTAGAAATGGGGCGGTGTAGTGAATGAGATCTCACTTGGAAGATATTTTAACTTACCGTCAAACTATTGTGTGTGTATAGAAGGTGTGCTAGTAACAAACTTGTACCACAACACAGTATTTCTGTCACTGGTTTTCTTTGGGTTTTTTGTTCTGTTTTCCAAAGCTAAAATAGCCATCTAAGCTGCAGTTTCTCTTCCAGGGTCCATCGTCATTTCCTTCAGCAAACATATTAAATTATTTCTCTGTTCATACACTTCTGTGAACAGAAAGTAAGGCTCAGTTACCATAGTCACATAACCATTGAGAATCTGATAGTCCTCCTTACCTGTAATCATTTCAGACCACTACTTGAAAGGGAAACTTAAATTTTAGGCTGTTCTCTTTTCCCTAAATAACATTGGAAAAATGTGTTTTCAGAGCTCTGCCCAAAAAGAAAGGGAACTTCTTCATTAGCCAGCAACGTAGAGATCTGTAAATAAAACACTAAGGTTACAGATGAGGAAAATTGTTGATATGCAAAGAATTACTAACAATGCAATGTCAAAAGCACTATTATGGCAATTCTGGGGAAATGCTGCATTAAGTGGTGGATTATATGGAAAATTGTGTGTGTTTGTTTTCTGTGTACATGAGCATGAGAACATTTGCGTCCACTGTAGTAACAACATTTAGCAATCTAAGCAGGTGTTTAAAAATCCAAAGCCAGGGTGTTAACTACCACTTCCAGTCTGTGACCTGCGGTCCCAATCTGCCACATACTTCCACATGTCTCAGCACGTTGCTGTGAGCCCCTATGTGGGATGGAGCATGTGAGTCTTTGCAGGAGCCAGACTGAGGCATCTGCCTGGCTTCCCCCCTACCCAGTTCACCACCCAGGTTTATCAAGTGGATGCATAAGGTGCATACAGCAGGATAATATTACTTTAATTTTTTTTTTCTTTTTAATTATTTTTTTTAATGTCATGTTGTCTTGTGTACAAGGCTTGTAATTAGCTTGGAAAAAGAGTATTTTTCTAATATATTACAAGGAATAGCCAAATAATTTTTATTAAAAAATAAAAAAAAAAATGATTTAGCGCAGTGAGCTCTAACTAGCATAGTACAATCCGAATACTTTGAGGCAGCTAGGGATTGGCTTGTCAAAGCTGGCACTGCTGTTCCTGCCATAATTTCTTTCTGCAGTAAATTGCCAGTGGGCGCATGTCCTTTCCCTCCCTCTATTGCACATTGACATCAGTCTTAAAAGAGAGGATTTTCTTTTTGTAAGAATTAATTTGCCAAATAAATGTAAAAGGAACGCTTGCCATTCTTTCTTGGTGGAATGTCCCAACGGTTCCTCTGAGAGTTAATTACAGCTTTTTAGTCAACCATTAAGTATGCAATGTGCTTATTATACACTATAGAGTTGGGTAGGTTTAATCCATAGCAGTTACTGGGGATTTTTTCGGTTGGAGAAAAAAAAATTGGATGATAGTGGAAAAGGGATGGAGTGTTACACTCTGGGTGATGTGTCTGGGTTTGCTGAATGAAATACAAATATTTTGTGCCTAATAGCAGTTGACAAATCTCTCAATGGTGTCTAGTAAACATCAAGCCAGCCTCGTAAAAATAATTAATGAAACAACCTTTTCCTTTTATTTCTGTTCTCAAAAGTCGTTTCGTGTAAACAAACATCTGTAAGATCTTCTCTCTTTAAAGCACAACACTACATAAAGATCTTACAGCTTTTTGTCCGGTCTTGAAGTGCCCCTATTTATTTAAGTAAGGTAGACATACTCCAAGCCTTTCTGTATGTCTGAAAATAAAAGTTATAAAAAAAAAAGTCCCTCTTTTTTTATTTTTTTTTCCCCTCCTCCTTCCTCCCTCTTCTCTTGGGTTTTTGTAATACTTGTAGATTTTGCTGCGTACGTTATTTGGTTCGTGATGGCAGTGGTGTAAGGGCACAAGGATAGAAATGGGTGGTTTTTTGTAAATATTTCTCCTTAATTTCCACACTGCTGCTGAACAGTGTGTAGCATTCTCCCAGTCAGCTTTGCAATACTGACATCAATCATTTGAGAGAAATTATTCAGATTTTATTTTTGTATCTGTGGTAACAAAAACATTAACCAACTTTTTTTTCCTGTTGTGGAAAGGTTTTGGTTTTATGTTGTTTTTTTTCCAAGCTATTGCTCACGTTAACAAATTAAAGTGCCTGAAGCCTCATCATTATGTATCTATATACTAAAAGTTAAAACCCTGTTGTATTGATTTTTATAAGCCTTTTTACCTCTGTGTAAAAAAAATATATATACAAGTGTATGATGTACATTTTAGTTCTTAACTTCTTTTTTTATTGTTTCTAATATGTATGATCAGTGTAGCTATTGCTTTAAAATGTACCATGTAAATACAAATACATCATATCAAAATGATGCCGTTTATTGTCAAAAGTATGCTGTTTGTTGTTGATGAGGTGGCTGGGGAGTGAGAGGGAAACAGAATGGGGGCATCTCCAGAGCTTGGGGTTTCTAAGGAAAAAAATTGCTTTATTTTACAATTTTGGGTGGCAGAGGCTGCTTAAGCTGTGGGCACAAGCCATTCTTGTCCAGACACAGCACATTAGGACAAGGACGGGTGGATTCTTTTGGGTGGGTTGTGTCAGGTGGTTTTTAGGTGTTTTTCTGATATTTTTTGGTGGGAGGGCGAGGCCTGGTGGCACCAGGCCCCGGTAGGCCCTGGCAGCCATGGCAGCAGCCAAGGCTCCCTCTTGCTCTCCCTGCTTTTCTCCCCTGAGGCCTCACCGCCTACACAGGGCTTTGGGCTGAGTTAGGGGTGCTGCAGGGCTATTGCTACTTTACTTTGTTTCATCTCAGCAGGGCTCCAAGGAGAAGAGGGGAGCAGGGAAAGGCCACAGATGTGGCTGCGGAGCAGAGGCCATCCTGGCTGCTGAGGGCGCACAGAGAGGGTTTGTGGCCGCTGGGAAGGAGAGGTGCCTGAGATTGCTGGCCCTGCTCAGAGAGGTTTGGCACGGAAAGAGGATAACTCAGTTTAGATGGAAACCAGGCTGCCACCAATCAATGGGGAAAACCAGGGAGAAACCAATGAGTGTATCTGAATTTTTATATTTCCAACAGCTTGGTCGGGCCAACATCGACCACATCTGCAGAGCCCAGGTTTATTTTTCCATAGGTAAGTGATAACTGAGCTGTTGCTTCTTTTTTATGTGCTGCTGAACAATAAAGCTGCCTCAAGCACTTTGTAAGGGGAGGCAAAGTGCACACTTTTTATTCATTATATTTGTTTACATATTCCTGGAAACGTGATATGCTCATACAAACAGAGATTTCTGTGTACATTTATTATACAACTAATGGTATGTGTATGTTACATGTTTTTTAAAAAGGCTTGTAGCCCTCTTGAGAAATGCATTGTGCTGTGCTCAGGACTCACAAAATGTGAGGTGCTGTGTTCAGGACTCACAAAATCATTGGGGTTGTGTTGATATTTGGCTCCATCCCTAGCAAAGCTGCAAAGTATTGCTCACAGTCCATCATACTCTCTTAACTAATGGAGAAGAGCTCCAATCCTATTCACTGACCATTTGGATTTAGTTCATCCCGCAAAATGCCTGGCTAAACCATGTTTCTTGAAGCCTGCAATGTCCTCTTGCTTTCATCCATGAATCAAAGGTGTTGCTTATGCCTGGAGATTTCTAAATTGAACTAGAAAATGTTGAGTTTGGGCACTGAATCTGTGGGAAATGCAAGTGTCATCAAGATAGGAGGTATCATGAACATCAACCAGTTTTCTGCAGCATAATTCCCTCCTGTTGTCCATCTGGAACAGGTACTGTCCTCTTGGTAGGATGTAGTTACAGAGACTGAGATGGCAGAGGACACAGATACTGTAAGCTTGCAGCCATATGAAACCACATGTTGAATATTTTATGGTTTAAAAAAAAAAATCTAGCTCACTAGTAAATGTATTGCAAAATACGTTTTAGAGTAATGTAGTCACCCAGGCTGAGTTTTAGGGTCTGACAAATGCAGCTTGGCATTTTCTAGCAGGGATTTGACACCAAATGTGCAGCTACCATTGCCTGGATCAGAGTGGCTCTCCAGACGTCTCTTTTCCCTATTTAAGCAGCAGCTGTGCTGACCCCATTCACACCCAGGCTTTTCGCAGGGGGAGGCATCCTTGGTTTCAGACAAACACAGTTCCACCTGTGTGAATTTTCTCCTCATAGCCTGTGAAACTAGAGTCAGAGGGCAAGGAGAGGATATTTTTGACTGCTCCCTCAGGAAGCCTACAGATGCTTCTCAGAAGCCTCTCCTCATAGAAGCAGCATCAGGTAAGGAATGGCAGTGTGAGTGGAGGGCATCTGCAAGGGATAACTAATGTGGGTCCCTCCAGCTCTGTTCTTCTCTAAGGGACCAAGGTAAGGAGCATTTCTCAGGAATGCAGCTGCCTGGCATTGTCTTCAGGGGCAGGATGCATGAGGGGGGTTTCACCTGGCCTCTTTTAATCACAGAGTAGGAAGTTTTCTCACTCTGCTTGGAGAGCTTGTAATTTAAATGGGCAGAACAGACTTACCCCTGTTGTGAAAATAAGTCCAAGAGTTTGAATGACTTCCATAAAGTCATTTGGGGGTTTTGTGACACAATCTGGCCTGAAGTATCCTGAGCACAAGTTCTCCACCATCTTCATCCAGAGGCCATTTCTCCTATCATCCTGGATATTAATTAAGAAGTTTGGACTTTGTCAGGAGCCTCACTGCATGGAGCACAAACCAAGCTGCCAGCAAGGGGTGTGTAGATCTCCTTTCTCTGCTAATTCCACTTAAAAATGCAAATTTGAAGTAGCTGTCAGGATGCCTGGAAAAAAAGAGGTATCATTTAATGTGTTCTCAGTACTTATCACAGATGGAGGTTGTCTTGTAATGAAAGAAATGCAGCCTTTTTCTGTGAGAGCAACAAGGAGATGCTTTCCTGTCTTCATCACATGATGTTAGGTGAGTTAACATCCTCCTAACACCTCGTCCTTTTCCAGGATCTATTTAGCCAATTAAATTCCTTAGAATCTTGATGACATACGTGGAAATAAATAGAAAAATGTTTGGCTTCCACCCAGAGACAAGATATTTAAAGGTGGAAAATATGTGTATTTTTGGGGTCGTATACTTAGATCCTCACAAATATTTTTAGTTGCTTTTCTGCAGTAATGCACAACCATCTCATGCCATTCATCTCATTCCCTCATTCCCCGCTTGTAAATTCATTTAGGAAGGGTTGGCAGGCTTTGGTTTGGACTCTGTTAGATTCCAAGCCTGCTGCCTAAGGTCGTGTGAGACGGGATCTCACGGCAGCGCTCTGGGTGGGTGCAAGGAGAAAGGTTTGTGAGGACTGCAATCCGATCTCCCCGCAGGAGCCTTCGCAGCTCCGTGCTCCGAGGTGGCAAGGAAAGTACAAAGTGATTTTCAGACTTAATGTGATTCGTGTAATCACCTAAAGAGTCACTGATGTTAGGAGTAAGTATCATTGCCTCGGGGAGCGAGAATTAATGTATACTTCGGGATGGATTAGACATTGCCAAGTCATACACAGCCTTTAACTTAATTCTTATCTAGATTACTTAATTATTATTAATTATATAGAAAATGTCACATGAACTGGCGTTCCTCTTTTTTTTGCATTTTCTGAGCTTATGTCACGATGAGCTGCTGAATTGGCCAACATCTGTTTTAAGGCAACTGACAGGACTACTTTCAGGCTTACTGCTTTGAGCAAGCACTTTGCTGATTTTCACACTCTTAATTTCCCCACTTCAGTGTTGTGCCAGTGTTATCTTACTAACTGATAGAGCTCTTGATGTGACATTTCAGTTGTAAAAAAGAACAGGGATAGGGAACTTGTCAATACAGTGAGAGACCCTTGAAGTATCAAGTCTGATTTGTTTCCAAATGTGCCCTATCTTCAAATCTGAGATTCCCGGTATGCAGATTACATTTAGCTCTGACCTCATTCAGAAACTAAAAGCTCAAGACACTTCTAAAGTTTGAAGCATTATCATCCTTGTGCCCCAGAGGGTAATTTTCAACTTTAAGAGCCCAATTCCAGAACAACTGAACGCAAGTGATTTCACTTTAAAAGTGCTTACTCTTTACAACTTCCTGAGAACAATGATAAAAGCCAGGTTACAAAGTATAACTTTCAACCACAGTTTGCAAAAGTGCTGGCCAGAACTTACAGCAGAGAGTATTTTGGCATGGGCAGCCAAAAGTAGTACTCTTCTGGTTTTGTTCAGGAGCCTGAAGAGTGCAAAATTCAAATCCCAATAAATTTGTTTCCGAAAACTCTGAACAGCTAAAACAAAAAAGGAAATAGAAGTCAGGACTGAATGCAGATGAGGGAAGTATGGTTCATCCTAGACACAAAACATAAGAAGAAACAGAATCTTCTTTTTTTATTTCTTTTCTTTTGAAGGATACCTAAAAGGAAGGTCCCATTTTCACAGTGATGTATGGGTATGGGGCCTGATGTTCAAGCTGGAATGCCCCCAGCAGTTTCCATGTGTTCCTGCCAGGAAGGGCGGATGGTCTGTGCCTCTAAGAGGAGTATTCAGACCATGGCTCAGGCTGACAAATTGGAAATGTGTGTATGGATGTGTATATGCACATCCTTTTGGAACAGAAATCCAAAATTACCAAAATTATCTAAAGGCCTAAGTGATAGCTGTCCTTTAAATAACTAAATAAAAAACTAAATAAACTGGTAAAACTCCAGCTGTATGGCTGACCCTGGTGGCTTGGCAACAATGAATGGGGTTTTCTGTGCAGTGACCCCAAGTCTTGGGGCTGGCTGCAGGATTTCTCTGTTCACTTAGTGAATAGATCTCAGTGAACATCCTCATCCAGTGCAAAACCCCAGAACCTTATTAAGTGGTTGAGCCAGCCACAGAAATGAAAAGGCTTCCAAATAGCAAGCAAAATAGCAATAGGATGAAGCAGAGATATATATTCTGCTCAGAGGAGTTTCCTGCTTTGCTGTGGCTCGAGGGTCACATGCTGGATGGTCAGTGATGCTGTTTCTCAGGGGCCATTGACTGGGCTCTGGGGAAACCATGGGCATTTTGGCAAGCAGGAAAGCCTGTGCATTCATTCATCTGTCTGAAATGGAGAGGTTTGTGGCAAGCCATTTGGCCAGAGCAAGGCAGCCCTTGCAACAGTGCCAGTTCTACTGTTTAAATACAGTTTCTGCCGCAAGGCTGAGACATAGTTATACTTCCACATGTGGCCAGAAATGCCACAGGCCTGGAGCAGGCTGCAGGGTGAGCAGAGTCCTAACACTTACCCCTGTCTTTGCAGAGAGATCTTTGCAGAGAGGTTTGAAGGGCTGCAATGTGCCAGAGAGGTAGCAAAAATATCACATACATTTCATTTCAAAACTCTAGCAGCCATCACCAGTGCAATGCTATTTGCTGCATTTGTGCTTCTCTAGACTGTGTGAATGGACTCCTTCCAGCAACAGGTAGGAGACAACTGGAGACTGTTCTCCAGTTCCCTGAGGTAAAATCCTAATTCCACTTAAGTCAGTGGCAAAAGACCCATACACTAAAGTGAAGCCAGGATTACTCTTGGGATTTGAAGGGTTTGGATGCTAGTATCTTAAGGTTTGGCACCCAAAGCACCTCCTTGACTGGCAGCTCTCTGAGGTGAACTTCCCAGGCTCTTTTTTTTCAGCCTGGAGGAGACTGAGGGGAGACCTCACTGCAGTTGCAGCTTCCTCAGAAGGGGAAGAGAAGGGGCAGGCTCTGATCTCTTCTCTCTGGTGACCAGAGACAGGACCCAAGGGAATGGCCTGAAGCTGTGTCAGGGAAGGTGTAGGTTGGATATTAAGAAAAGTTTCTTCATCCAGAGGGTGGTTTGGCACTGGAAAAGGCTCCTCATGAAAGTGATCACAGCACCAAATTGACAGTTCGAGAAGTGTTTGGACAACACTGTCGGGCACATGGTGGGATTTTTGGGGTGTCCTATGCAGGACCAGGAGTTGGATTTTGGTGATCCCTGTGGGCCCCTTCCAGCTGAGGATATTTCATCATTCTCTTTCTCCCACCCTCCTCAGAGACACTGGTTACAATGACAGTCTACATCCATAAAAAGGGATTTCTTATACTACACAGGGCACCAGCTGCCCAGCTCTATCTTAAAATGGGAGCCACTTTCTGCTCCTGCAAAGTCTCCTAGTGACAGATGAGGGTTTTGTGGGACCCTAGGATCACTGATTTTAAACTTAACACCTTAGTTTATTACCCATTTTCCCCCCATGCCCAATTACCAGGACATTTCATTTACTTGGACCTTCACAAAAGAAATATAGGTAGGAAGAGTAAACAGTTTTGACTTTAAAAGTGACAAATTGGCAGGGAGGTTCCCTTGGCCACCTTTCACTCATTTTTGGCAGCTCGCAGAGTTTCCAGCTGGCAGCAATTATTTCTGATATGAGGCTGAAATTCCAATCAAAGATTTTTTTTAAATGGCTGAAAGGATGCCTGTGTACTAACATTCATGACCAAAAGGTCCTGCAACAAAGCAGCACCTCTGAAAGGACTGTGTTTTCAAACCCACTCACATACATAACATTTTAAGAGCTGTCACCATCAGAGCACTTTTTACAGCCAGTTCCTGAAGGAAGTGGTTGTAAAGATGTGGCATGAAGAGCAGCAAATCCAGGTGCTGAGCAGAGAGCTTTTGAACTCAGAGCAAATGTGTGATACTTTTTTTCTAACCAGAACAACTGCTGTTTGTGACCATCTGAACTTTGAACTACAAGAAAATGTCTTTGGGGTTCATCAGGCTGATATCCTGTCTCTAACCACAGCCTGTACCAGATACTTCAAAGGGAAAGAATACAAGAAACTCTGTATTGGAATCATCTGCTAGCAGAGGAAATTTCTTCCCAACATCAGACAATTTGTCATTGATTTATCCCCTCAAACAGGAAAGTTTATGGGTCTCTTAAAAAAAATCCAACTGAATATAACAGTAATGTGAGTTTATTCATTAACCCTAGCAATTTTTTATTTGAAATATATTTGATTTCTCTAAAATAATAACTCTTCTATCATTTTCTCTGGTGGTTTTCCTAATGCTGAAATTACAATTTGAGAGTTTTTTTCAGCCACTTTTTTATACAGATTGCCCTTGAAATGTGACGATGTTCAGGAACTGCAGCCCTATGGCAGCTATTTTGCAAATGACAGTGTCTCCTCCTCCAAATCCTTCTCCTGGAAAGAAATTTAATCCTCTTTTATGGATTCTATAACCATCATTTCCTTATTGTTGGGGTGATACTCTGTTCTTATTGTTGTACAGTTTCTCTGGAGCCTCCTGTATGTCAAAGACCCAAAAAAGATTGAGAGTATGAGGCAGGTAGTGAAAACACAGCAATTTATTTGTTGTGTTTGTAAATTCATTAAATTTAATATGTTTGTCAGATTTCTGACATTGAATTGGATTTATAGCATTTGTTTTCTAGACTTCAGATACTTTCCAAAGCAGCTGTGTAGTAGCTGTGAATGTCAACTAGGATGAACAGGATATCTGACAGGAAGGTGTAAAGTCTGTATTTAGGCTCCATGGGCTTTGCTCTGAGAGGTGTCTATAATGCAATACTGGAAAATCCTGCAGCCTAAGTTGCCATCACAATCCATTTTTGGTCTTGGTCACAAACAACACAAAGACCTTCTTTGCTTAATATAAGGCCTGGCCAGTTGAGCAGTTCAACCAAATAGTGGAAACTTGGTGGTTCTGCTGCGGAATCTGGCTGTTTGGATCCTAATGTGAGACTTCTAATTTGGTTGCTTAGTGAAATTTAATTGCTTCAACATGAAGTACAGATGAGCAGCATCTCTGGAAACCAGGCCACACATCACTGAAAATAGTAGGTACAGGGCTTTCTAAGATGTGGATCCTAAGGCTCTGTGCCTCATTGAATTTAATTACAGCTTGGAGTAAAAAGACACACAAACTCATCTTTGGCTTGGTTTCTTACAGATTTGTATTTGCACCATTAATCTTCTGCTTGTCCTGTACATCACTCCAGTAACACTTCTTGAGCCACATGTCCAGTTGAAAACCAAACTGAGGTCTCAAAGACATTAATTTCCTACTGGCTTCATAAAAATAGGCAGCTGGGTAAAACAGAGAGCTCTTAGTACTCTTGCTGAGCTCATCCCTGGTTATACACTGGACAAACAGTGTGGGAAAACCCTTGTTACAAGTGCCTTACCTGTGGATAAACTCAACTGGCAGTCATGCGCTGCTGGACACTAAACAGCCACCCCACATGAGCAGCTTTGCTTTCACACCATACCTCTCACTCAAACAGCGAGTCGTGCTCAGACATATCCTTTAGAAACTGAGCCCTGTTTATTTCATCGCTTGTGGAATGCTTTTTTTAACATATACCAGTAATATCTAGGAGGGAAGTGACATGTTTTCCCAATCAGAGCAAAGAAATGTGTCAAGTAATGCCCTGGGTTTTTTCAGTCTGACTCTAGCTGCTAGAGGGTCTGCTTCACAATTTGTTAATTCAGCTGCAAGTGTTGGCTGCATCTTTAAAGGACTGTAGGTGGATGATTTTTGTTGTTGTTGTCAGATCGAAGTCTGCTTTCACCTTTCTTACCACTTTCTTGTGCATCATTATGAGTATTTTTCCATCTATGAAGCTAAATTATTGTAGCTGAAAAGTCAGTGATTCCAAGAGATTTCTGTGGGCTTCTGCTTGCATGATGAGAGAGATTCCTGTGCTCCAAAAGGCTTAAAATGTCTGGATCTTGCTAATAATAACAGCCCAAAAGGGAATAGTCCAGCTGACTGTATGTAGGCCAGACTTAATCAATTAACACACTGAGATAATGACATACCAGCCTATGGAGCCTTCTAAATATAATTGTGTGTGAAGAAGGCCACTTGCTACAGGATGTCTTCACAAGTTAAATAGCACAGAACTGCCAGTATTTAGATCTGGGATTTCCAGAAGGCCACACAGGGACAGAGAGCAACAGCAACTTCAGAATAAATGTGCATCTTTCCATGCTAATATCTCTACTGAAACCACAGTTCAGGGGGCACAGAGATTAGAAATTTATTTCCACTGCCATCCTTTATAGTTGGTGGGTACAAACTGATACCTGTTGGAGTTGTGCAGCCAATGGGGTTGTTCCCATGTACTTCTTTGCAGAGCACATGGAAGCTTTGCTTGCCTTGAAAGTTTCGGTTGTATGTGCTGCCGTATTGTTCGAGCTCATGTGAACTGAAGTTTGCATAACAGCTCTTAAAAAAGTGGGCCTCAAAGGGAGCCCCCTTTCATGTAAAAGATGAAAGCCACATTGTCTTGGCTGAATTCCAGCATCTATCCTTGTGTGTTCAAGCGGATGATGGAGGATTTCTGGTGGTGGCTCCTGAACTGGGCGCCCTTTTACAGCCAATAAAGCTGAGTCAATTTGCCTTGATTTTGCCATGGGCTAAGTTGGGTACAAAGGAGTTACAGTAAATTGGTGGTTGCTTGAATGTATTTGTGAGCCCCTAGTTCAGCCATGTGTACAAGAACGGCAAAAGAGGGGTGCCTTGCTTTTTGACCCTTTTGGCTAATCTGGTTTGATTGTAAGATCTTCCAGGCAGAGATTGTTATCACATGGTTGCACATTGCTGGGGACCCTGGTTCCAGTGGTAAATAACAGCCCTCAGCAATTACTCTCACGTGAATAAAATATGATCAGCAGAGTCATCTGAGTCATCTATCAAATAACCCACAGCTCCACCCATGTACAGCTCCTCCATATGAATCCTGAGTTTAATTAAAAGAATCTAAAGAATGGTAGGGTTAGAGTGATTTTGGTTGAACACTGAAGATTGATGTAACCTTACAAGCTCCCCACACTGTTCCTTCAGGCTTGGGGTTTTGCATCATTGTTGGCTAGACCCCAAAAGACCAGGACTGGGTTCCTAGCTGCTCTGTGGAGGCAATGCCAAACTACAGGTTTAAATATTCATTGAATTCTTCACATGCCAAATCATCTAAGTTGGAAAGCAGGAGTCTAAGATTTTGCAAAGCTGCTCTTGCACAAAAAGACCATTAAAAATTCATCGTGACAGAGAAAAAACAACAACATTGCCAGTAGTAGGGAACTTTCTGTTGACTTGGCTAATGCTGTGTGGAGCTAACCCACATTAATCCACTTAAATGGAAGGGTGAGCCTGATCCAGTAAAAGCAATAAATCCTCTTTAGATCTGACCAGACTCCAGTTGCACTATAGGAGAACCAGGCTGAATGGCAAACAGTTGGCAGGAGGTGACTGGATGAGGCCTGAATTTCTAGTGCGCCAGGTAATTTAACCCACAGCATCCCCTTTCCCTTATATGCTCAAACCAGTTGTGGGTAGGACCACATCCCAAAGTTCTTGGCACCAGAGGTGGAATGATAGACTGCAGGATGGGGGAACTCCCTGCCAATAGAGGACTGGAAAGGTTGAAGCGGCTCTCTGTCATCACAGGGACTGGGTACCTTAGATGCCTCTGTTGGAAGAGTTATCATCACTGGCAGCTCAAGCAAAAGGAGTGAAATGCAGGAAACAGAGATGCACAGAGAAATACCTGACCTGGAGCTGGCGGGACTCTGCCTTACCTTAGAGACAGCTTGCAAATATTAAGAGAAAATGGTCAGCTGCTGTTGCCTTGCTATGGGTGAGGGACTAAGTGGGTTACTGCTAAACTCCACAGAATTACATCTGAAGCTGAACTGGCTTGGGAGCAAGTAGATCTGAATGCCTGGGAAGTGGCTGTTACTATCAGAGAGCAATTTTCTCAAGGCTGACCCAAGACATGGAACTAAACCCAGACTGGGCGCATATCTCTGTTTCCTTATTCCTCTGAGAAACTAGGCCTGAATTTAAAAGGCTGTTTAACACTTTGAAGCCACCCACAGTTCTGTCTTTGCCTCCCACGCAAGCTCCAAGGAACTGACTCATTCCCACCGTATTTTCAGCTGTGCGTAGATCCTGCTCACAGCTCGGGAAGTTCCCCGTTCAGCCAAGCAAATCAAGTGCACATTGTGACTTGAGCTAGCTGAGCTTGAAAGGTTTTGCGACACTGACACACAGCCCACAGTATCTGAAGACATCTGGCCTGCCTTTTAAAGTCTTGTAGGAGCCATATTCTTGAGTTAGCTGTATAATTTATGCCTTATCTGCTGTTCTCTATTCATGATGCTTCCTTACGTTAAAAAGCTGTTTGTGAAAATAAGTGGCACTGTCATCTGCTGTTAAATGAAAAGAGGTCTGCTCACAAGCAGGCATTCACCTCTCCTCTCCCCTTCCAAGTGTTTCTCTCACCTCGAGGACACATCTTTGGGTTTTGCAGAGCTTTCCAGGGTGTGAAGGATACATACAGCTCTGGATAGTTTGTGGCTCAAGAAAGCTTTTCTGCAAGGGGAGACAGGGTCATCCCTCTGTCTCCTGCCAATCCAGAGAGCTGAAATGTTCTTTCCAGTTTGGACTAAAGTCCTGATATCCCTGGATTTTCACTCCTGAGGAGAATAACTCACTTCTTGCTGACATCATGCTGTCCTCCCGCTATGCCATATCTACTGTGAGTCTTTAAAGCTTCATGCTATGCCTGAACAATTACACCCACGTTTTGACTGGGAAACAGAGACAAATGAAGGCAGTTAGAAGGAGGACGTGGGAGCCTTGCCTTCTATTTTCCTGTTCTTCACACTGGGTTCATTACTGCCATCTTTCCCCGTGCCTGGTAGCAAATTTCCAGCAAATATATTGGGGTCACCACTCCATGCTCCTCTGTAGAAAATAACTCTGGTCTATTTGGTCTCTGAACCACTTCTGCATGCCATTACACCACAGCACTGTCCTTACAGATAAACATTTGCAGGTTTGTAAGCACAGTCCTACTCGCTACATCATTACAGAAGAGAGAGGGAGTAAACATCCTTTGCAGTACAAAGGAATTGTCATCAAAAGGCACCCTCCATTTTTTGTAGCATTTCATGCTACTCACTGAACGTTTGCCCCCCTCTGCAAAAATCCAGGGCAAAGGCCTGGCTGTTGTCTGCACTAGTAACTAATGAATTCAGGAATTTACCTCTGTCACCACCTGGGAATTGAATAATATAAAATGCAGCTCTTCTGTCCTACTGGCACTGGGCTGAGTTCCATCGGCTTCTGAGGAGCTTTTTGGAGTGCAGAGTCCTGACCTGCTCACAGTGGCTAGTATGAGCTGAGACATGAATAAACAATAAAGGAGATAAAGGAGAGGCTGGGTTGAAAGCAACAGCTGTTTCCTATGGACTCCTGAATAAACTCCAGCTCCTCTTGCTGACGGGCTGGGCTTTTGTCCTTGTGCAAAGGAGTGAACCACTCTGGGAATCACATTCTGATATGAGAGCGGTGGTATTTGTGTATCACTAAATATAAAGGTCTGCTCAAAAACTTTTAAGAAGAAAAGAATGTCTACTTAAAAATGTATTTATTTCAGGTAGTTCCCAAAGTTTTAGCTGTGTTATCTCACTTCAGCTATAGTTCTAGAAGCAGAATTACACCCAGACTTGCACATGTAGCTCTTACATGGCAAAAAGCAAAGTCCTTAGCACAGGACAGCCTTTTGCTGACTCCGGATGTGCTCCTCTGCCATAAAACACTTTGGAGGCCCAATACTACATTACATAAGTCACACGGTAGTTTTAATATTCATTTCACCAGGAGTAATCGCTTCTCTGTGTAACTAAGCAAAAGGTTTGACTGGAGCTTGTTGCTGTAATGAATTTCTAAAGCTGGGCTTGTGGCAATGACTCCATCAGTTAAGCATGAGCCTCTGCTCTGCTCTACCCCCAGGAGTTCACATTAGGTTTTGGAGCTTTAGGCATTTACTCCTGATTTCCACCAGTGGAGGAGAGAGATGAGTTTGGCCAGAAGTGGGTTTTCCCCGTACTTCTGTTGCATAAGCTCCATTTGTTTGGAAATCAAGCATTTTTTTTTAGAGAGAGGCAGAGGTTTTGGTTATCTCAATCATACAGCAAGAGGAAATTCTAATATCAGATCCAGGAAACAGATAAATGCAATGTATCTTAATGCAACAACATCCCTTGCAGTTTACTACTACCAAGTTACTGTATCTGAAAATCCTGAAAAGGCTATCTGAAAGTCTATTCACTCAGGTAATCTCTTACTTTGGGGAAGACCTGGTCACTTTTATTTATATTTGTAAATCCTCCCACAAAATATTCCAGATTAGCAAGTTCCTATCCTCCCTCTCTATCTCTCAGCTGAAGAAGGATGGCCACAAACTGCCATTGATACTGTCACTGCAGAGACCTTACCCACAAAAATTAAGATATTGTAGGAAGCCAGAATTTCAAGTAGCCCTATCTTAAGTTTTTCCATTTTTTTTTTTCAAGCAGTGTGTATAAACTGTATTAATATGTGAATAAGCAGAACCTGGACTGGGTCCACTGGTGTATCTCCCTCTTCAATATGAGGCACTTGGCTCCAGTTGCAGTGGGAATTGAGGGCAGCTGGGTCTAGTGGGCCTCTTTGTGACCCTCAGGGGTGGCTGCAGGGCTGCTGGCAAACCGGCCACCTTAGGAGAACAGAGCATACCAGCCCCATCTCCTCAGTGAACAGTGAACTGGAACTGTGCCTCCATCCAGGTTGTCTGTAGCTTCTTTTATTTTATACAGGGAAGGGTAGGTAAAATTCCTGGAAAAGTGAAATCTAAGGCAATCAAGCCTTAAAACTTCGATTTGTATATTTGAAACAAATAATACCTTGCCTTAGAGCAAACCCCCTTAATATACAAAAATACAAACTTGCTAATTTTCTAATGCTGTGTCATAAGTCAGTGTGTTTGCTTTAAAGTTAAATATTAGTTAGAATTCAAGTCAATCCTTCAATATTTCCCTCTTAATTTCTCTTTTCTATTTTTTTTTGCCAAATCTTGCTCATCTCAACTGCTTTCCTGAGGCTCTTTTTTGTTTATGCTACACAATTTCCTTCCTTCCTTCAAGTCCAGACCCTCTTTCTCCCCTGGGACTTTGCATGATAGCTAGGCTCTAATCATGTACTTCTGCCCCAGAAGCACAGATAGGGGCTTCCCCCCGTGCTTCTACTCAGAGGAGGATGTAAGGCATAATAGTGATCTTAAACAACACTGCTATTCATTGTTTGGGAGATCTGGGAAATATCCTTGAATTCAGCTTGCTAAATTAGCTGCTTCTTGAGTAACCCACAGCTGCTGCGTATCTGTCCCATTACATTTTACAAAAATGCAGCAGTTCTCATTACATTTGATATTCTCTAAACATATGGACCTTCCACTAGTTTATGTCTCTGTGTAGCTCTGTTGCTATGAATGTACACACAGAAATATTTTCTTTTGTACTTAAAAAAAACCCGCCAACCCAATAACTCTTGAAAATAGATTAAAGACAGGCATTTGCAATTACTCAGATGGAGCAAAGATGTTGGAGTTCTTCAGAATACAGCCTTTGTCAGGAGCCAATACTTAGATTAAAATGTTGGTTCTGGCAGTAAAAGTGTAACTACCAGTGGTTTTAAAGCTTCATCCTGCCTGTTGTGCACATGAACATCTCCCTTGAAGTTGGCAGGCATTGCCCTGTGCTTGCAGATATTGAAAGTCAAATGGACCATCAGTGTAAGGTGATGCTTAACTGTGTATATGAAGCAATGACATGGGGTTTGGATTTGGTCTTGTGTGTTTGCTCCTCCACATTGATTTACAGAGGAATTTGGTTTGAGAGAAAACGTATTTCTGGTGTTACTGTGTTTACACTTGCTACTCTAATAACTTCTCCGCACCAGCAGGGAACTTGTGCAAACACTGAAGAGGAAGGTTTCTGTGTCTCCTCCCTCTTGTGCAGTTTTCTAGGCTTTGGCCTTCAAAATGGAGCAGCGTCCTTGAGGAAAACCCAAACTTCCATCTTTACTGTGTTCTTTGTGACATACCTGGTTCCAACAGGGAGTATTCAAAGCATCAGGTACTTTAACTAAAAATGTAGTGCTGAACAAGTGAAAATTTTCCTTGGACCCCTAGAGCTCTGTTCAATGCCTCTCTGATCCCATTCAGGGCTTATTTCATCAACCTCAGGAGGAGTCTGGCCAGGGATGAGCATCTACTGTACTCTAAACCATGGCAGAAATGCCACACATTTGCACATTGTTGTCACCTCACACAAAACAAGGGGTGACAAACTATGTCCTCTGTAGTGCAACTTTGTCACTGTGGTCTTGACTGTTTTATTATAGTTAGTAAGCCAGTGGTATCCATCTCCTAGTCTTCCCTCCCTCTGTTCCTGGTCATCTGTTGTCCCTCTTCTGTTTTACTCCTCTTTGCTCCTTTTATAGCTAAAGATGTCCCCTCAAACATATCCACCTAAGTACAGCCTGATTCACTTCTATATCTGAGCTTTTCTGCAGCACACCTTTATATCCAACCCCTACTTAGTGCTGCAGGAGGAGAGGATTATCTCTTTCCAGGGGAGAGCAACTGGAGATGGAAATTTGTGCAAAGATGTGGCTTTCCTGCAGCCTGGGGGAGCTGCCATTCTAGGGGCTCTCAGGTACCTCTTCCATGCTGGTGCATTTGGGAAGGTGTGCCCCTAGGAGCTGGTCAGATTTGGGAAGGACCTGCCAAACCCTGGCAAATCAGAGAGGTTGAAGACACAACCCTTGAAGTCAGCCAGGTGCTTCATCTTCTCTCACAAGGAGATGTCTCCTCCTCATCAGGATGCACAAGCAGGAGCTCTGCAAGAGAGGCCCTTCTCAAGAAATTGAGGAAGAGGGTTTGGATTTCCTTTCAGTGGCCTCTAAATCATTTGTCCAGAACACAGAGCTGTCTCTTCCTGGAAATATTTAGGCTCATTCCTTTAGAAGCCATCTATGATTGTGTTAGTATTTGTGCATAAATGAATATTAATAGTGAATGTGGTCTGACTACTGGGTCCATTTCCTCCCACAGCTGTTTTTGTGAGAGCCCTGATCCAAAAACATCTTGTGCACACATCTTCCAGCCTGGCTCCTCCACAGGCGAGCTTGATGGAGAACGCTTTGCTGATTGTGGTTTAGGCATGGACGCAGTACATAGCTGCTCAGTGCTGTCAGGGTCTCGACAGATCTGCATTCATCTCACAGCAGACATTCAGGTACCAAGGGAACTTGGGTTTGAACTGGAAAAAAGCTTATGTGCCAAAGGCCTGTTGTTATAGGGGAGGTTGCAGCTGAGCAGAGGTTTGGAGGGGCTTAATGCTGGAGTTGGCTGCTCCAGCTGGCAAGGAAAGCCCACCCACAGCTTAGGTGGGAGCAGCACCTGAAATCAAGTATTGAAACACCTGCATTATAGCACTTTTCTTTGAATATGATTCTGTGCAGTTCTACATTTATCTTTTTTGGGGGGGCATTAATCCCAAAGATGGAGCCTGGGATTCCTGCAGGAAAAGATGATCCCAGAGATAACAGGTTCTGAGAAGAAATACTCCAAATGCCCCACTTTTTAATCATTAAATGAGTATATCCTTGCAGATGTAGATTGATTTAAGTAGGGAAAGGGATTTGCTGTATGACTCATATGTCTGAACTATTGCTACGCATTTTTTGATGTAAAACCCTCTCAACTGCTTGCAAATGATCTGCAAAGGATTTGTGTGCTCGGAAACTCTTGAGCAAGTGATTTGGCTTCGAACACTTGAAGAGGTTGTTTGCAGATGATGCACACGCTGACCACTTCTGTTGAGAAGGAATCTAATTCAGAGTATACAGCAGCCAGCAAAAAGGTTCCCATTGCCCCAAATTAGTCACAAATAACTTACCTGACTCTTGGTTTTAATCACATGATCCAATAACAACTTAATCCCATCAATAGGAAATAAATGTTCCTACCTTTGGTTATTTTTTTGGTGTGAAAAGCTGCTCACAGCCTCATGCCCAGCAATGAGTCTGTGTTCTGTGTTCCCATTGCAGAAGAGGAAGGGGGACACAGGAAGGCTGGCTGGGGAAACAGGCAGCTTGAAAACTTTTCTTTCAGCCCCAACTGGGAGCAGAGCAGCCCATGGAGATACTGTCATGGATCCAAGCAGGCTGGGGTTAAATGGTTTCTTCAGCTTTTCTTCCTAAATCAATTTGAATATTCTTGGCAAGCTCTGTTACTGTGCATGGTGGGCAGCTGTGATTCAAGCAGGGAATTTTTTTCCCCCTTTCTACTGTCCCAGTCTTCCTGTCTTGTGCAGATGTGATCCTTTCCCTCTGTCTGCCTAACAGCTAATTATTTTACCAGATGAGCCAATAGTCTGAAGAAAACAGACCATGCATATTCTTGAAAGCAACAACTGTGTTAGAATGTTGGGGGGATGGGTAATTAAAAAAATAAGGAGTCACTTCCTTCTGACCCACTCCCTTAAGAAAACCTCCAGAAATAGCATGCATTCTGATTTACAAGGGACCAACCTACCTCCCAAGTTAGTACCCCCCACATTTAACAGCAGAACCTTGCACTATGCTTTTTGGGAAAGTAGGGAAAAAGCCAGTTTGAATATGTAAGACACCCAGTTCACAGCTCTGCTATCTGTGGCAACCCAAAAACGTACACACCCCTGTAACTGCAAAAATGCGGACAAGAGCGCATCAGCTGCTCCCCAGAAACTGCCTGAGTGTCACTGCACTCACTGAACCTTCCTTCCTAACTCAGATTATGTTTTTCTGATTAAAATAATTAGTCCCAGACTCTGGAAAGGGCAGAATTTCTGCTTCTCATGTTTGGTGGTAACACTAGGGGGGGCTTTTCTGGTGGGGTAGATCTCTGGGCTTTGTAGCTCTCTGCAAAGCCAACAGGTCTAAACCAGTGTCTGCCACTGAGTCCCAGGTGTGAGCTGTGAGCTACCAGAGACCACCATAACCACACAGGTGTGTTTTACAGCCTACAGACTGTGTTTTAAGAATGCCTGCAGTATTGGGTTACACATGCAGGACAGGCAGAGGAACACTGCATTTCCAAATCCCACAGAAGCTCAGCACCTGTTGCTTGCTGGAGCACCGCTGCGATAGAAGCTGAAGTGTGCACTCCTGCTGAGCTGTGTCTGCTGTCTGCCTTCCTCTCACTCCAGCACTTCAACAACAGCAGGTCAGCAGTGCTGGCCCTGGCAAGGCTGGTGTGTCCCTTGTATTTGGGGGACCCTGGTTTAAGCAGTGATGGGCGTGGTGTCTTACCAGGGCAGCAGTAGCATATGAATGCTGAGAGGCAGGAATGAGGGCTTCAGAGAAAGGCATGTGGCTCAAGATGAGGTAGGGGCTGTCTGGTACTTTTTGAAAAGTTAAATTAGGGCTTAAGGTGCTAATCGTTGCTGCATTTGGCAAGATAAGGGTTTTTACAGAGGTCTACTACTGCTGGAACAAAAGCTTCAGGGTCTAGAATCACAGGAAAATGCCACCACTTTTTTTTGACAGGCAGCTACTTTTCCTAGGCAGAAGAAGCATGCCTCAATATGGAGTAAAACAAGGCCTGCCCCTAAGACACTATATCCACACCAGGGGACCAAGTGGTCCAGGTATTTTATCTTTAAAATTCTGCACAAGCAAACGTAAAAGGTGGCCCATACTGCTCTGAAGGCCAGCATTGGCCGCCTTCCTGGATAACCTGGGTCAATGAACCCTTCTTCATTTTGAGCTGTAGCTTAAAAGTTGAGGTACTTTTGACTAAGCAGACTACTCTCCTAAAAGTAAGCTTCCTGCCTCAATCCCTGCAGCAGGATGGAGAGAACTGTCCATCCTGGACTGCTTCATTCACTTCTCAAGGAGCACATGACTTTGCTGACAGTAATGGAACAAGAGCCAAAAGAATGAATTTTCCTCATTTTTTTGTTGCCATTTTAAGAGTGGATAACCATTTAATTAGTTTTCACCCTCTGGGGCTGTAAGTTCTTGTATAATTAGATAATGAGCAATTATCATTACCACATTTTGTTCTCACATGGCACTGCATGGATTCCAGCAGTGACCACATTTCAAAGGCTCGTGTTTCAGGTTACTACCCAGTAATGCTATGAGAAGCCCCAATATCTCTCTTACAAGAAGACTTCAGAGGGGACAAATCTACCACTTAGTGCAGGTGCCAACATCAATCCCACCTGCTCTTACTCGACTTGTCCCACATGATTTGTGCCAATAGCCACTACAACAGGAAAACCCTGGAATATTCCAGGGAGATTATGTGGTTGGGTCCTTCCCGAAATACCACCTTTCATGTCCTTAATGCCACCCTTGCTTTTCCTGCTTTGGCAGGGAAAGCCAAAATCAGGGTTACACAGAGTGGTTTAAAACAGAAAGTTACAGGCCAATGCAAAGATTTCAATTTGAGTAGCCCCCAGAAGTGCTGCTGTGCTAAGAAAAGTGCCTGATGGGAGTCAGGACTTACAGGATCTACTTGCATTGAGGCCAACAACTGGCAATTAATTAATTCGTTAAAATACCTGGAGAGATTTAAAATGGGCACATTGTGAGAACATGTGTGCAAGAGGAGGATCTTGAAACACTTAGGCTTTAGGGCAAACAAAAACCAGATGGGAGATGGGTGTGGAGATTAGAAGGTGCAGGCAAGGGGCCCATATCTGTTGTTATTCCTGCAGCTACAGTTTAATTACTTCTCCTAGGCTTTGGGAACAGAGATTTTTTAATAATAATTAAAAAAAAAAGAAGTATGTGAGTGAACATGAGTTCTGTGGCTGAAGATGGTTCCTAGTACCATCCTATGTATCTACTAAGATTCTTAATATACTTTATTCATGGCCCACAATAGAAACTGTTTCCCTAATCTTTAACATTAAGGTTGCTTTCAAAAGGAAAAACAAAATTTTAAAAAACCCAAATAAAGCAATTGAGAAACAAAGCCCCATGCTGCCTCTCTTCCCTGAACTTCTCCTTTTTCCAGCATCACCACAACAGAATTTGGCATAAGGCACAAAGAAGGCAAGAAGCTCTTCTCCAGCTGTTTAGGCAATAAGCAGATGTGCACAGAAACTTTTTTGTGCAGCTGTTAGTTGGTTCAATGGGCTGCAGCACCAGGTTATGGGAAGGTAAGCAATTTACATGGAGGATTTTATTTAAGAGCTATTTTGATGTTGTAATGCAGCGAAGGTAAGAAGCAAAATTAGCAGCTTGTTCTGAATGGAAGGTTTTTTTTCTTAAGGCCCAGAACAGCAAAGTTGCAGTGATTTAGAGCACTGGGACAACAAACCAACCCGTTAGTAAGAAACAAAGCATGACATAGCAGGGCCCAAAGAAAGCAAAACTTTAGCTGAAATACTTGCTGAAAAAGTCCAAATCAATTTTCTCTAATACCATGCTTAGTTAGAACACAGAAGCAGATATACTTGGATTAAAAACAAAACAAACCTCCCCACCAAAAACCCCCACCAAAGCAAATAAACAACCTCCCCCCCTGCAAACAACAACCAAAAATCCCCTCAAAACTAGATCTTCCACAGTTTTGGAACAGCTAATGACACTTGTTTGTGGAAAATAGCTGAAGTGCCCACAGGGAGGAATTCACTATTGAAAAAGTTGACTGGCAAATGTCGACTGAGCTGTATTTAGTCCCTTCTACACAAAAGCCATGTCAGGCAAAACAAGCGAAAGGGGAGGAGCAGGGACAATGAATTAGTACTGAGCAGAGGTATAGCCAGATGTATTTATTTTTCCCCAAGAATGCACAGTGATAAAACAGAGATTTGGGGTTAAGGGCAGCCTTACTTGTTTTTCTATTAAAATCCTGTCTGTCTGCATTTGTCCCTAAGAAGACAAGCACTTGACCCAGGCACTGAGGCAGATGCATCCAGAACCAAATTGCACATGGCAGTTCCATCTAAGGAAAACAAACCCATTATCCTACCAGGGACAAGATGCCTGGAGAATATTCCTCCAGCACAGCATGTGCAAGGAGCTGGGGGGGAAAAGCTGGTTGAGCTCATTTCAAAAGCCAGATAAATGCACCACAAGTGGTGGACCAGTCACTAATCCACTCAGTGCTACAGGCCAACCCCACACCACTTTTTCTATCAGTTAAAATCAGGGATGCAGGTGAAATAGCACATGAAGTCACAATGCCAAGGACACTTTTCCTAAACAGGCCATTGTTATGCGGCTTCTAAGCTTAGCCAAGGATGCTGAAGTCAATACAAGTTGAGAGCTCTTCCTTTTTTGCAGTAAGGAGGTTGAAATAGACAAACATTCCTGTCCAAGGATTAGGATTATTTCTTTTTAAAAGAAAAGGATGGAGGGAGTGCAGTATTGGCTAAAGGATGGAGTATGACAGCAATTGGTAGACAATGTGTTATTCTGTCATGTCAGATTTCCTCAGCAAAAGCAGCTGATGATTTTGTGATGAAAGTTAAGTTAGAGAAAAACTGACAGAACTGTGATTTCCCAAAGGAAACAAAGCAAACATAATCTACTTTGAAAAAAATCTGATTTTATTTTTGTATTGAAAAGACCTGTCAATTTAAATAGATGTTTATTTCCATTCATGGTCTCAACCAGTGTTGTGTGTTAACATTATTCAGAACTGTATAAAAAGCCATCTGTGTTACATTGGTTAACATCCTAGAACACTGGGGGAGGGAAGGGTTTGAAGCAGCTTAACATTAAAAATAGGATGTTCCCAAAAAACTTACAACTGATGGATGCGGCATCTTCTATTCTAATTTTATAGGAGCTGAAGCATTTTGCAAATACAATTCAAGTTATTTGGTCTTCAAAAAAACTTTAAAACCAGATTGCTTTCATAGCAGTATTGAAGCTGACAGCTGAGAGAACATACACACACACAAAACTCCTGTGTGTGCAAACACATACATGGAGAACCACACTGAGCACAACTGGAACACCCCATTCAGTATTTGGATTACGAATGTGTTCCTCTGGATCCATGATCACAGTTAATTTAAAATGCTAGTTGCTTTTTTTAATATATACATGGTTTCCATGGAAACCCAAGATTCTGCACAATCAACTGACATTTATTACTCATGGTGCTGTGAAGTTCTCTAGTGAAGGGGCCAAATTCCAAAACCTTTACTCAAACATGCACATACCTCACTGAAGCCAGTGGACAGGGGAGAAGATGGTTTAGAAAAGGGGTTGCAGGGTCAAGGTCTAGATTTGAAAAACCACATGACAGATTGTCATTTAAAAAAAGTTTTTAAGTCATTCTTTGGTTTATTTCCATGATTCCCAACACTGTCTGAAAAGCCCAGAGACAGTCACATGAGAAATCATAGCTCTAAAGCAAGCCCACAGCATTTTTAAGTCTTGTGTATTAAATGTTTAGAAGACTACAGGAATTCAGAGTACCCCTTACATTCATGTCCCCAAAAATCTAGTAACTGCTTAAGTGCATGCACAGAGGCACGACCGGCATGCCTGTAAATTTGTATTGTTCAAGTTAAGAGTAAATATAGCTGCAAAAAACCCCACCCACCTATAATTAAATGGTCATTACTAGCAATACTATAGTGACTGTCTTGTTATTAAAGAAATGCAGACATGGCTTCTGCCCCTTTGGCTCGCTCAGCCAAAGGAAGCTGTCTGCTTAATTTAGAAAGGAAGCACATTTTAAGAGTCCAAGGGAGTTTAATATTTCCATGTTTCTGGGGTCAATTATTAATGTAAAGATGTTGACAAATGGCAAATATATGAAAGCATCTCTCATACATTCCAAGGTTTGGAAGTCAAAAGCAGATCTTGACTTCCTCATGCTTCAGTGTTATGGTAGGCTTCAAAAACCAGTAAGAAGTAATATAATATTTCTATGGAAAGCAAAGTAGAACTAAGTCTAGCTAGCATTTGTATGCAAGCAGTTTTTGCTATGCTTAATGTAAGGCAGATTTTATTCCAACCATAGTTACCAGTCTGCTAGAAGGAAAAAAATACAGGCAACTACACCCAGAGAAGGTGGCTGGTAAGTACTAGTGACAACTTCTATTTTTTAGAACAACTCAGCTTTAATGTACTTTCTGGAAACAGCATTTTCATCACTGGTTTTCACTTCCTTCCCCATCCCATGTTAAGAATCAAAAATCAAGACTGGATAAAATGAATTGTGGCAATTTATCAATCATCTCCTACTCCAATATTATTCTTAACTGGAACAAATATAAGTTATTCTTTATAACCTACTGCCACTGATTGTTTATAAATATCTGCTTGCTGCAATAAACACTGGTCACTGAAATATTCATTTGCAGTAACTACTTGGCACTAGGTTAAAATACTTGTAAAGTTTAATGGAAGTGCTTCTGACGTACATACAAGCACTTAAAACATCAGACTTTTTAAAACTTAGTTCTGGGGCTTTAAATATCTATAGTTACAGTTTTCACAACCATTTCTGAAAGTATTAAATCTCTTCAATAAGTTTAGAGGCTCCCGTCTCAGCATATCCAGGTTTCTTCAGCAACTACAGAATAGCCAATTTAACATTCTTGCTTCCTATGCTGAGACAACATTGTACCAAAATTTAGTTATAAAAAGAGGCATTTTTGGTCAGGCTGACCCCCCAGCTGTCCCTTAACAAAAAAGAAACACAGCTCAAACCTGTCTCCTCTCTCCAGAAAAAAGACACCTAAGGCCACAAATGTACACTTGCCAAAACATCAGGTGTTTCTCCATGTGTGACAACTGTACATTCCCAATTAGAGAAATACAGTCTGAAGGCCCCACCACCACCTTTAAGGATGAGTCACCTCAGAAGCCAGTTTAGGCAGCAGTGCATATGAAACCACATTACATTGAAACAGTGTGTTAAAGTCATTCCAGCTACTTCAACTAGTTTTTAACAATGTTTAATCAAAATTCCTAATTGCAGGAAAGAAAAAAACCCAAACTTAAAGTAGAGAGAGGCATATAGATGCAATGATAGCCACCACAATGATCCAATAGCAAAAACTCTTGTTTAAAGGTTTTCTTATGCTAAAAAAGGCACACAACCCTTTGTGAACTAGAGACAAAAGCTAGCAGGACTACAGCAATAAACCCAGAAGAAAAAGCCTACCAGAATTACCCAATTGCCTACTGGGAGGGAACAATGAAGTCGACAAGCTGCTCTTGCTCCTTTTGTTTGCAGGGAAGTGGTCAAATTTAATAGTCAAATTTAGCCACATTAAGAAACATTTAACAAAAGCTACCCCAAGAAACCAGAACAAAACCTGATGTTTGGGTCAAAAGGCCACAGACAGGCCCTTCCATAGCATGGAGCTGAGTGAGTTCAGAGATTGGCAATGAAAGAAAAAAGCTTTAGACATGTGATGGGAACAAGCTTTGGGATTTATCGAACAGTCACACCAAGCTTCTCCAGCACACGCACTCCCTTTTCCTGGTATTCTTGTCGGGTCATCCAGAAGTTGTCTTTGTCTTTCATGATGTCTGCTAGAACAGCACCCCCCAGAAACACCATGTGCTTCCGACGAGGGGGATCTTCAATTCGGATCTTAAATTTCTGAGAAAAAGAAAAGAAATTGTTATTAGGCTTGAAACAAAGCCTTGTAAAACAAAATTGGGCTTTCCAACCAGAACAATGAAGTGGAAACTGTGTAGTGAGAAAAATGCAACTGAAAAACTGAAATGTTAGCACGGGGCACTCTGTGTGAGGGTCCACCTTGTGCAAATGAAGTAAAACAATGACTTTGCATGGGAAGTTACACACAGCTACTGATACTTGCCCAAAAATTGTACTTTCAGTACATCAACAAAAAGCCCAGGATTCAGAATACTGAATACAGAATACTGAATTTTAATACAGAAAATTAAAGACCAAATTTTTTGCATTTCAGGAACACTATTAAAAGTGAAATAATTCCTAATCTTTGATGGTAACTTATCAGAAGTTACCAATCAAATCACAAATAATTTAGAATTATACCAATCTACACAGGCTAAACCAGCTTAACTAATTAATATTCCATTAACTTCAGTGCTAAAGCTCTAACTTCCAAGAGCAAAAATGAATACAAAGCTATGACTGAGACACTGTCTCAGATGTCAAACATTCTATACAACTGAGTCATTCCATAGAAGACCTTCAGAGAACACGGTATTAAGAACCAGGGAAGTTCAATTCAGTTCACCATAAGAAACTCAAAGGAATTTTCAGTACAACACATCTACCTCTGTAATGTGTGTGGCTGTCACCAGCTTATCACAGCAACCAATGGAAAAGGGAAACTTACTCCACCTGAAAGTGTCTTAGAACTCCAGCCTCTCTCACTTTTGAGTATGTCACTTGTGGTAGGAATCAAAACTTTCACAGATTAAAAAAATTTTTTTTTTTTGCTCAATGACAACTTCAAGGCACAGAAACTCCTTAGCTTTGTTTAACCAACATGACAATTTGTGTCCTGCTGTTTATCAGCCTATTTTACATTCGAATCAACCCAAGACTCCAGGAACTACCTGCTACTAGCAGGGTCTAGAAGGTAACGTTACTGCAAGCATGCACAAAGCAAAGGCTGGGGTGTGAGGAAGAGGGGCAGTGACTTTGCAAGCTGCAGGGAGAGCCACTCGCAGCCTCCATCATTTCTGACCACCTGGTTCCCTCTAGTGGGGATTCCGGGGAAGCCCCTGCGTCCCCGGGTGCAGCAGCCAAGCGATACCCACCGAGAGTTTTTCCACATCTCCTTTCAGAACTCGTTCCAGGTAGAGCTGTTTTAGTTCCCGCTCCAGTCGTGAAGGCAGCCCAGGGTACATGGTGGACCCTCCAGACAGCACAATGTGCTTGTAGAATTCAGACCTGATCCAAAAAAAAATACTTTGTAGTGTTGTGCAGTTTACTCTGTACTATGGTAAGTACCTGTACAGCCAGGGGAGTAAATAAAATCTAAAAAACTGTCATTACACGGACTGCACAATTTCAGCAGGCTTGCTCATGCTTTCCCAAAAAGCAGAAATAAAAAACACATTGTGCTTTCAAGATTTTATCTTTGCTCATTCTTATTGAAATAGTTTCCAGACAATCTGTTAAGCTCCAAAAGCTCAGCCTGAGCCCCACTCCCAGCATACACCCTTCTCCCAGGAGCACATATTAGTGTCTAAAGCAAAAGGTGTCACTTTGAAGATAGTTCTTGCACCACTCCTGCACTCAGACAAAGGATTTTAAATGTTCTGCTCTTACCTGGTATCAATGTCAGCAGCCTGGATGGTGTTGAACAGCAATTCAGCCACACCAACCCCTTCGACATTGATTAAGTGAGGCTGGAAGAGAGCCTCCGGTGCCTCAAACCGTTCTCCACCAACTTTGATAATCCTGCCATCTGGGAGCTAGGGAAGAAACAACACCACTGAAAAGACTACTTTTAGCCACTTGAATGCTAAAAAAAACCCAAGAGGAAATGACCTACATTGCTCCCAAATGTTTTAACACAGGAAATTGTTGATAATTGTCAGCACTGCAAGAAGTCGTTCAGTAGTACTGAAAGAATATACAAATTCTTTAATCACTCTGCAGTTCACTTGGAGACATCAGGGATCAGACACATTGATACTGGCTTACCAAATATTTCCTTGTAATACCAACTCCTAGTATAAATTTTAAAAATTATCTTACAGCAAGAATAATGCTTTTCTGCAAATTTTTCTAACCGTGATTACAAAGCTCCCACTAAGAGCAAGTTTACCTTTCCTGACAGCAGATATGAGTCTCATGCCTCACTGCTGCATGGATGAAGCTGAAAGTCTCATATGCTAGAATAAGACCATTTCTCTACAAATTCCTGTCCCATAACATTCAAATTTCAAAGATCTACATTGACAAAAATGAGCACAAAGTCTTACAGAAAATCTGAAAAGACAAAAACCTGTAGAACATTTTCCCAGAACCAATTAATTTGATTCTACAAGCTGAGAGGTGAGCTACTGCCAAGAAAAATTGTGAAGGAAGCAAAGCTAAATGCTACTTTAATTTAAACCTGGGAATTTTAGGACAAGGAAAGCTGTCTCAAGACACTCACCGTGTAGGATTCAACTAGAACTGTGGTCTCTAGTGCCAGCTTCTGCTCCTGTTCAATGTTGTACCCCACGTAACACAACTTCTCCTTGATCATGCGAACAGTCTCAAAATCAGCAGAATGGTTGAAAGCGTAACCTCGCAGCAAGAGCAGCTGGAGGGAGCACAGAAGGGAATGAGAGGAACAGTCCAGATCTCAGTACAGGGGTACATTTAAACACATATCTCTGTTCACCTCTCCTTTTTAGCTGAAAATTTGGGTATTAAGACAAATCCAACCCAGTGTATCTATTATCCCCAAAAAAGTAGCAGCGTTGCTCCAAATAGGAAATTTTCTTCATCATTACAACTTTCAGCATAACCAGCACAAAGACAAATGAAAACAAAATAACTTTTACCTATAGAACTGCACTTCAGAACATTCCCATATTCCAATTTAACTGTAAGATTTGTCAATCTAAGATGTTGCTTTTATTTCAAATGCCCAAACAAATGAATTGTCTATCAAACATGCTCTCTTATTTAATAATCAGGGAAGAATCACTACCCTGTTTTCCACACTAAGAAAGTTTTGCTGAAAACAGATGAGTAGAACTGAGAGAATACAATTTAGCTTTCACTTTAGGTATTGAGAAAGCCGACTTTCGAGCTTTTCCTTCCCAAGTAGGGAATTAATTCCCTTCCTACAAGATTGCTGCTAAGAAAATGTTTTTGAATAACATCAATATTATCACAAGTGATTTAGATGAGGAAACACAGTAAGAGTAGACTGAAGTAACACAGAGAATACAGGAGTTCTTTAAGTAATTAACACATGAATAATAAAGGGAAAATACATAGTGATTACTGCTATCAAGGGATTTTGACTTGAACCAACATACCACAGATACCAGCCCCAACCTTAAACCCTCTTCCCTCCCAGCTTACCTTAATGAGGTACCTAGTGATATCCCTCCCAGCAATATCTAACCGTCTTGTGAGGTGAGGGAGAGAGAAACCTTCATAAACTGGGCAAATGTGAGTCACACCATCTCCAGAGTCCACAACAACACCAGTCAACAAACCTAAAAGAATGGGGGGAAGCACAACTTGTATTGCACTTTCATAAATCGAGCAGAACAGCAGAACAGCAGTGAGTTTAAGATAGGATTTTTCATCGTAAACCAATACAACCTCTCTTTCCTCAACCATCAGTGGATATTAAACTTCAGGTTTTCATAGTAACAAATGCTTTCATACTTTTTTTTGGAAGTATTACTTTTACCCAGGTGTTTAGAACTCTAGCACTCACAATTTGATGTGGTGTTTTGACATCTTAAATTGTACTCTAATTACAGGGAGTGTCTATGCTCATTAAATGCTTATTGGGGCACAGATTCTTCCACTGGATTCAGTTATGCAATCTTATATTCATTTCTGAAATATGAAGAAATATAGAGGTATTCAAGCCACAAGTTTACCTTGTTAAATTCTTAGGACTTGTTGGTTTTTACTGGTATTCAAAGAACCAAATACTTTTTTAAGGTGGAGAATATTTGGACTATACAGCACATGCCTAGTATTTCCTCACACAAATGGCATTAGGCAGAATGAGATCTACTTTCACAGACTATAAAAATCAACTCTCATAAAGTTTACCACAAATTATTAAATTCTAAGGTATACAAAACAGGTATCATGGACATGTAGAAACAGAAGTTTCTATACTTAAGAGGCAAAAATCAATGCTGAAAGTTGATCAGAAAACAGTTTTAGAGCTTCTCATAAGCTACCTAAAGAAAGAAACCATATTTTAAGGAGAGACCTTAGAAGTGTGCTGCACTGAAAGGAGGCACATCTCTGTATAACTTTAGTGACTACTTTAATCTTTGAAGTAATATAGATGAGTAGGATGTTTTAAAGGACTTTTTTTTAAAATTTTCAAAAGCAAACGTTTGATTTACGTGTCCCTGGATTTTTACATGTTAGAAGGTCTTCAGCTTTGTTTTAGATGACAGTATGTAGAAACACTGCAGACTGCTCAAAGTTATCTCACAACCTGTTATTCACAAAGTAATTGAGCACTACAGAGTAAGGTACATGTACAATTACAGCAGAATTTAAGACAGTAAATGTCAGTTAATTAAATATTTGTAAGGAATCAAACCAAATAAAACCAAGGGGAAAAAAAAGTAACAGCACAGATTGTAGCAAGTAAAATTATTATTCAGGTTTGCAAAAGTGGTTTTGGTTCAAGTAGTTATATTGACTTGCATGGCAGAGCCACCATTTCAGCACCCCCTTGCTTTTGGTGCTGGACAGAGACACTACAGTGACATGTTAATAGACATGGATATTTATGTCCTCCTATGTGACAGCTGAATACACCAAGTCACCAACAAACAGATGCAAGGAGTCATGGTATTAGAAATGATGTGCTTCAGTAACTTCCTAAAATCCTAGATGGATTGAAGTCAATGGTAGAATTTCCATTGAATTCAGTCAATCTGTAATTTTCTGCTCAAGTTGAGGATCACTTTGATTTAGTTTATCTACAGCAAAAGACTCAACTTTTTATTTCCTGCCCCTCCCCCCCAAAAATAGTGCAAAAGTCACATGGTCACCTTCTTGCAATTACTCTTTCTCCTGGTAAAAAGTTGTTCCTTTTTCAGAAAATCCAAAGTAAGCCATTAAGACTTGATGCCAAAGGCTAAAGGATTACACCCTGAAACAATAAGAGTTTTGAGGAACTAGGTTTTTGCATTTATCCATGAATATAACACCAACAGTGTTACCTATCAAAAGTTCCTCAAAACAAAAAGCAAGCTGCTAGTCAGAGCCAAGCTCCCTTAGAGAACAGCATGGAATTAAGCTCAAGACCCAGTGATGCCATGTTAGTACTTGGGCTCAGGAACACATCTGGAAACTAAAAAAATTTTAGTTTAATTTTGCCTACCTTGAGCATACAGAGTAAGAACAGCCTGGATGGCCACATACACCCCAGAAAACTGGTACGTCTCAAACATAACCTGTAAGATGAAGGCAAAAATCAGCTTCCAAAACAGGTCAAATATCTCTAAGAAATTTCATCAGCACTTGAAAACTGTATTTCTAGAATGTTTTATTTTTATTAATCAAAAACACTTCCCAAGTATTTTCATCACACAGACTCTACACAAACATTAGAGACCTTTGTCTCTAAATGTACTTTGGGGTAGTAAGAAGTACATTCAGTTCTGTACCTTACCTGTTTACAACACCAGACAAGCCAGATGAAATATTCCACATCACTTAAGCAACAAGAGCAAATACAAGAAACCCACACAACAATTTTTGCAGCTTTACACAAATTTTCACTTTTCCAAAGTGCATAATGAGTGGGAAGCAGTACTTGTAGACCAGCCAAGCAGTTCATTACTGAAGTGTGACTTGGGAATAAAATGTTTGTTTAAGATACATGCCTTAAAACAAAATTCAGTCATTTTTCATTCTTCATATTAAGCCACACAGAGTTTGTAAAACTGCACACTATGTCAAAAATAGACTCCTCTATATCTTAGTCTAGAATAAGCCCAGGTCTGGCTCTGGACCACCTTCTTCCCTTCTTCAAAGGGCAATCAATGACAAACTTTTAAATTTAGTGTAAAATCCACTACAGAGAGAAAACTGCAGGTTTGCAGAATTCATTGAAACAGGAAAACTAACTCCTTGTCTTGTACCCTAGGTTTCCCTAATCCCTGAACAAGTTTCAGTTAAGAAGCAGGCCAAGATTAAATGATGTAGAGTTTATAAGATTTTGGCTTCTTCCTAAACACAAGGAAAGGCCAAGTAAACAAACCATGCTGTACAGCACTTTTCCCCTTAATAAGCTTTACAAGGAAAAATGGATGAACTCTGATTATTCCAACACATACAGAAGTTTTGCTTTTGCTACCCTGCAGCCTTTTGAACCCTTCTGCAACTTCTAGGATTCAATCAGTTTCTAATCTTAAGGACTCCCCCAGCTCAAGTAAAAGATATCTAAATATTTTTAAAGAAAAAAGCTGATGGCTAACAATTTTAGAATTCTGAACTATTTAAAGAACCTCCTCCGTTAGAACAGTGTGAGAAGGAACAGAAAGGGAACAGTTGAAAGGGCAGCAACTCAAAATAGATCCCCTTTGAGTAGTCATTGTCAAACTCCAACACTATTCCAATAGATATTTTCAAACAACCTGAGTGCTTATTAAATGAATAATATAAGAAAAATCTAAATTACCATCTTCATACAACAAAATCAATATTCAAATGGCACTAGTTACTGCCTTCACGTGTACCAAACCCTAAAGGCGTCTACAAAACCTTTTATAACCTTTGGGGGTGTTGTCATTCTTTCTTTCAAGAAAAAATAAATGCATTCTCCTATGCATTACTTTCTTTGACATGGAAAACGTCTCAACACAGTGCATGTATGTTAACTAATCTTAAGATATAAATACTAAGCAATATGTTTCTCTGAAAAGGTTCCTCTTCACACAACAGCATATTTTTAATTACCTACAAAGTGATGTTCTAACTGGATACAGAAAGGAAGAATTAAAAACTGGGAAAAAATATAAGGAATCCTAGGTTGGATTGGATTAAGTGACTGTGCTTGAGTGTCTCTACAGCTTCTTGATTTGCCACCACAGTCTGGCTGCTTCTGAGGGTGTTACACAATAAGAGTGCAGCAGATAAAGACAAAGAGCAAACCTCTGTTAAGCTGAGGAGCAACCCAAGTCTTGTACGTGCTATGAAAGGAAAAGTATTTTTTAAACCTATATTTTACAATATAGCTGACATGTGAACACTTGCTGCCTTACTATTGCAGGTGGGTCTGACAAAGCAATGAAATGAGAAGAATTACTGGAAACAGAATGAAGGACAGCATATATAATTATCTATAATCTTTATAGGGTCCAGATGACTGAGCTTTTCTTCTAAAATGCCACTGTACTGTATCCCAAAATGCAGAGACATTATTATATTTACTGCAAGCTTTAGAAAGTATCTTCATTAAGTCCTCTACCTCATACAGGGCTCACCTCCCTGGAAAGGAGGAGACCATGTCAAAAATGGAAGGTGTATAAATACACTGCAGTTAAACTAAATATTGAAAGTTCTCATAATATTGTGTTCCATTAAAAACATTAATAGAAACAATGAGTTCTGTGTAACTCAAATTTACAAATTGTTTAAATTTACAAAAACTCAAATTTAAACAATTTGAGTTTACAAACTCAAATTGTTTAAATTTACAAAAATGGTTTCTAGTTCTCACTAATCTTCTCCATCATGATTAAGTATCTATGGTCTCTGGGGTGGTGCTAAAAAGGCAAGTGGAGCAATGCAAATATTCTATCAGAATTCAGAGGCCATACTAGACTCCTGAATTTTTGGTACAAAATCACCTGGCATGAGAATAACTAAAATCCATCCTTTTATATTTATCAGGAAAACAGAAACAAGAACACTCTTTTTGACAACTGAAAAGCAAAGAAGCCTGGACAGGAAATAGAGCCATTCCTGCTGTGTGGAGGCCATCCAGAATAACCTGCTCTGCCTATCACACCACAGCTGGCTGATACAAAGCACATGATATTACTAGTGTTGCATTACCAGTTACTTAGGTCATAGGACCCTGATGTCCACAACTGCTAAAAAAATGCTGAACTTAGATTGCAGAGTCTGATTATTTTTTTCAATTAAGTTTTCCCAGCTTTGCTAGACTTTATTTGCTCCCTGGTCACTGAAAGGATTAGTGCAAATGTCACTGCCGAGTCACAGAAAGCACTAATGTAGCTGTGACATCAAAAGGACTTAGAAGGAAAAGCGATGATAAATGTAAATTCTTAACAGACTAACCAATGAATCTGGGAAAATATATATAGACAAGCTTTGATATTCAAACTTATATTAATTGAAAATACCTATGATGCTTATGAGAAAAAAAATTCAACAAAACAGAAAACCAAACATTCTGCCCTCATCAAATATTACTGCTCTTCAAACCTGAGTCGTCGTCACATGTTCAGGAGCTAAATATATATCTGACAACCTACACTGAATACAAGGTTCAGCTGGAGCTTAGATCTCCCAGGGCAGCACTCTGAGATTGAGGATGCAAGAACCAGGCTTTCCTTCTTAGAAGGCTTTCATTGATAATCCTTAGCACTAATTAAAGATTACTGCATTGGTTGTCATCACACCTTTGTCTCAACTACCTCCAACAACACTGCTCCATCTGGTAAGCATAATCTAGCTTGAATCTCTTCTGTATTACTGGCTTATAAAGTCCAAGTCATTTAAAGTAATTAACATTCATCCAACAGCTAGTGATCAACGTATCCTGGGTATCTGAAAACAGACATGTATTTCAAATTCTGTGTTTTAATGCTGCTATTAATGCTTGAGACAAGAAGCCTGCTTACAGCTTGTGAATGAGATCAGCTGGTTTGAATTTAAGCACAGAAGCATTCATGCCTATGGCTGAGAACAGGTTTTGGTTAGAGAACAGAACTGCTTTGCTTCAGACAGTGACTGCATGCTGTTGGAACAAGGAATCTCTTAGCAAAGCTCTAATGACTGTATATCAGCTCCTACTAGACACACATACATACCTCCACAATCTTCTCCCTATTTTTAGTCGGATTCATGGGAGGCTCTGTGAGTAGTATTTTACAATTTTTTGTGTCAATATTAAGTTTTTCTGGTCCAAATGTGTAATCCCAAAGGTGCTTCATATCATCCCAGTTTCGAACTATGCCATTCTCCATCGGATAATTCACTTCCAGCATTGATCGTAATTCACTGGCTTCATCACCAACCATCAGATCCTGTAAAATTTTAATACAAAAACATGTCAGTGTTTGCAAAGTTTTCTAAACACCAGACTGCTCAAGAATGACAGTGAACTGCTTCAGCCTGTGTCCAGATGTGTTCTTAAACAATGCCCACATTTTTGAATCATTTGCAGGTACTTAGGATAGAAGTAGAATATATTTCATGTAATATTTAAATTTGCCTCTTACCCATCCCAAAGTTTTTCCAAAATAAACATTACTAATTTGATTTTTTCGATTAACCTTAAAGAAACCAATAAACCCTGTTAGAGCTAGACAATATAAAGCCTTTGTAAGTACAGATGTTTCTCCACTGACGCCTCCAAAATTATTTTAACTTAATTAAATACTAATTTCTAAGAGCCGAGATGCAAAACAGCACATAAGGGTAGTAGGTGGGATTGGCAGAATATTTTTCCATGCATGTTGCAAATTTCTGTGCACAATACCAAAAAAGGAATAATGAGTGGTGAATAAGCATACCGAACAGGAGCAAAAGCAAATAAGAGATTATAAATTCCACACCAGACATTAAAAGAAACAATGGTTTACATATTGCCTGTGTCAATAGGGTGTGAAGAGACACATCTGAATATAAATATAATATGAACCTCATCTGTTCCTTGCCAAAAGTCCCAAGCCAGAAACCCCAGTAATGCATTCTTGCACAAACACAACCAACTAATGCAATTTGTATAGTCATTTCACACTGATTAAGCAATCTGTTTATTAACGTTAGTTATGCAAACATTGCACATTCAAATTAGTAGCATCACATCTTCTCCTGTCCCACGTATTTCCCACAGGAAGTATCCACAGTAACATCTGATCTTTGCTCCTCCTCATAGCCCATACTCTTCTAAGGAAGCCTAAACTGACTCAATTGTACTTAGGCTGTAAGAACATATTTCTAGGTATCATTAGCTCTGTGTCCATAGTAATATTAATTGGAAAAAAAAAAAACCAAAGGAAAAACAAAGAAAAGCCAGCTGCTTTATCCAAACATATGCCACAACAGTTTGCAGTTGGTGTGGCACAGTGGAAGTGAGGGTTACTCAACCTACTATTCAACGCCAGGGAAAAAAAGATGCACAAGAAAAAATGTGGCATCTGGTTTTATAATGCCTATTTTAGAGGTAGCCTAAGCAGTTGCTGTTGACAATATAAAAAGGAAGTTAATTGAAAAGAGTTAAAGTGAAACCATTCCTCTTTCACCCCCTGTCCCTGACAAGGTGTTTCATTTGTTTTCCCTTGCACAGCAGATCACACTTCAGCTCTCGACTGCACAGAAGACAAAAGTCAAAACTCCAACACTTTCAATCAAAAGCACTCTGGTAAAACCATACCATGAGAACTCCACATTGTAGCCACATTACTCATGAGAATTTAAGACGACACAAACTCCACCAGTTAGAAGAATCAGAAGCCTTTTTTGTGCACTGCTCTTTGAGGCTCTAAGCTGCACAACAGGACACAGACCAGGAAAAGCCGCTATTCAAAGGTGCAAAGTGAAAGTTGCACAGAACTTTCATATCCGTTTAAAACAAAGCTAAAGGGCAGAACACTTGTTCTCTCTTGAAAGCATCAGCACTAGCACACTAACAAACACATACACTTGGCAGCTGAAGAGGAAGAAGGACAACACAACCAAGTTTGCAGAGGAATCAGTATTGTGGCATCCTATGTTTCCACCACTTCAGTATGCATTAATATCTAACTGAAATCTGAATGTTTCTTCAAACTCTTGGTTTGTAATGTCAAATAGTGCAATTTCTACTGTTAAAGATGCTGAGTTCACGTTGATCTTTCAATGTTATTCTTGCATCTTGCAAAATTACAGGTTACGTAGCATTTAAAAGCGATACATAAAATATTCTCATTAATTAGTTGCCAGTAAACCAAAGCAATGAACAATGTCCAAAATAATTATGTATTCAAATGTAAAATGTAGGACAAGACAAAACAATGAATAGCATTTAAAAATAACATAACAGCTACTAAGTCTCATCAAGCAAAAATGGCAAACAAAAAGCAAAAGGGGCACCTCACTTACCATCATTTTGTTATTCTACTTCAACAGGTCAAGAAAGGTGAAGAAAAGGTAGAAGCAAGAAAGTCAGAAAAGGCCTAAATGAAATTCTCAAATTATTTTAAGTACACAGTAGAATTAGGCTGAAAAGAGATGCATGTACAGCAGGAAATGATCTGAGTTAGTTTAGTTAGGGCCAAACTAACATTATCAGGACATCAGATTAAATTGTCTCTTTAAAGGAAGTGATTGGTACATGTCAGTGGCAAGTCATGTTTAGGCTTCCAAGACTGCAAACAAGATCAGTGTTATCTGCCTAACTCTCATAAATAGGGTTCTGTGTATAAATATTCTATAACAGTGGAGTTTTACCCTGGGCTAGGTGTATATCTGAACTAGACAAGACTCTGCACAGGACAATTGACCGTAACTAGCTCTGACAATTGCTAAATTTAAATTTTGTTTTAAAAATTCACTTAATATATCCAAGAACTGAAAACTACTCCTTAGTACTGACTTAATACCCCCTAAACCTGCTTGCAGACTAGTAAGTCAGTAAAAGCCAAGAGCAGCATCTATGCTTCTGGTTTTAGTTGTAATTTTAAACAAAATAATCCCAGTAATAACTGAATTCCTGAGTAGGAGAAAAAGCTACACCCCTGCTGCTAGCTGAAATGAGAATCCATAAGGAAAATATGGTCAAAGCAACTTGAAGTTGGTAACTTAATGGATGATAATCACTGTTTTGATCTGCTTCCAGGCTCCTTTCACAGAGTTTCTGAATTTCACAGGAGTGCAGCTTTCCTGAATAGTTTTGAGAAGTTAAACTGATAATCTCTTTGCCAGCTTCCTTCACTCAGTTTTAAACTTATCCTATAAGAACTCACAGCATATACCTAGAATTAAATTTTGCCATAAAACTCATCTGCTAAAATACACTTTTTTTTTTAGGAAAAATAAATTTTTTAGAAAATCTGCAAGATTCTCACAAAAAAAAACCCAGCACTCGCACTTAACAAGTCTTTCTACTGTATTATCCTACTGGAATACCCAAAGTGTCTGTGGCAGGGATTTCTTCTCTTGATACACTGCTTCCTTAAGAAAGGGTGACAAGCTGTTATAGGCAGATGATATAAAACTTCTAGCAAGAATCTAGACACAGTTCATACTCTTTGAAATAAGCCCACATGATCCATGCTCAAGCAGAAGACCAGCAATGCATGCAAGATGATAGTTTACAGATTCTTTTGCTGATCTCATAGCACCCACTTCTACCTCCTATCTTTTTAATGCAGCACTGTTACCTGTAACAATATTAAGTTATCAGATAATCAGAGGATACCAAAACTGGCAGGACAGGCTGTATTGAATCAGCTCCAAAGAAAGCATGACTTCAACAGTGAGATTTCATGCAAGAAAATTTTGTGGGGAGTTTAGACTCGTAAATCACTGCATAATTTCATAAAACTTTACCAGGATCTCCTTTAAAGAGTCTCCTCATTTTAAGCTCAAGAAGATACCCAAAGAAATACCTCTCCCCAAATCTTACTAGAGAAAGGATTATGTTGCCTGTCTCCTTATTAAAAAAATCCTCTCCACTGTGAAAGGGAAAGATCTCTCTCCTCTCAACCAAATTGTCCTAGCTGATATAAGGTAAAGCATTATTGAGATAGTAACAAGACAAACCCACAATCACATTTTGGGAAGTTCTAGCATCCTTCAGCTTTCTGACTTCCTTGTGTGGCCTTCTGTTGATACTACAACCATTTTACAGGCAGCAGCAGAAACCCAACAGCTCAAGTTCTCCTTGTCAGCTACAGGGTTCTGAAAATAAGGAACAAGACTGGACTGACTTTTTTTCTTCGTACTGAACTGCTGCTCAGAACCAGTAAGGTAAGCAAAACTGAAATACTGTTTATGTGTGGCCCAACTTCACTGGCCTAAGTGGGCACTTCTACAGTTCTGCACTGCCACCTCCTCACTCTCCAGCCAGAGTTTGCACGATGGTCTAGGAATGCAGTCACTACTTTACCTGACCAAGAAACCCCTCTTTTTCAGCTGGACCAGCTCACTACAGCAGCTCACAACATGCCTGCACAAGCAGCATAACCAGCACAAGGTGAGAATTGTGTGGCTAGAAGCAAGGGAGGATGTGACCACAGCAGGGTCAAGACATTTACCAAAGCCTATACAGCAGAAGCAACTATTAACATTTGAAGTGTTACTCTCTAATTACAAAATAAGTGAAAAATTATAGCTCCGTGGACTTCAGAAAATGAATTCTCCAACAGTAGTTCTCCCCCAATGTCTTGGAACACTGCCCCAAGACAAAGTAGCCTCAACAGAGCCTCTCCATCTCTAACTGGTGTGGAGCACCTACATCCATCAACAGCAAAAGGAAAACGAAAACCATAGAAACAATGAAACGCAAACACAACCAAAGTTAAACATCTCATACAAGATCACAGATGATCAACTCTGAGTAGAAAGCACACTGTACAGAAAAACCTCGAAGCTCCAGCAGTTCTTCAGCATTGTCTCAAAATCCCAAAGTACAGCTTGGTGACAGTCAGTCACTTCTGTCTGATTTCTGCCTTCTAATCTTGACACCATTAGTATATTGGCATTTGAAGCCCCTTTTTGCCCAGAACCACTCAAGCCCTACCTGCTGCCTCCTCAGGTGTACTATCTGAAGGCCTCCAGTGCTTTAGATTACCCTCTTCTTAACTTTGTAGTTTGTGACAGGCTAAAATCCAATACAGAAATGAATCAAGAGATACTGAAACAGCATAAAAGGGAGTTAAGGAAAAAACATTTCCAAACATTACACAAGTCAAAAGCTGCCCTAAATATTTTTATCTGTCAGAAAGAAGTAATAATCAAAAAAATTACCTTGATTTCAATGTTTCCTACTTTCGCAGTTGATCTTATAATGGGTCTTCCAACCAAAGCTGGAAAAATGTGCTCTGGAAAATTCGAGCCTGCATAGCCACATTTCACAAACTGAAAAGGAAGAAATAATTTTATTAGAATACGTAATACTTTTGTTTAAAAATAGAAACATGGCTTGGGGTAAAAAGTTCAAAGTCCAAATTTAACAGCATGTGCCCCACTGGAAACCAATTTGATTTATACCTTCAAATCAATTTTACACATTTTAGATGATGCATAGATCCTTGAAACGGAATAAAAGTATTTTCCAGAATGTCTTCTGAATGAAGACTATCAGATTTTTGAACAGTTTAAAATTAAAAAGTACATTGCAAAATGTAAAAAAGACTTCAGTGTCTGAATCTGAATTTCCTGCTACTCTATAAAAACGTCCTCTAGCAACCTGTAGTTTTGTAATGGATCACCTTATAATGAGTACCCAATGAAACCTAATTAAATCACCTCTCCAATTAGAGGACAAGGTAGCATAATGAATTACACACCAGAAAAAGCCCCAAAACCTTGTGAATTCAAGTTTTACATGTTGAAAAAAGTCCTCAAATGTGAACTAGCAATTCAGATGGATTTCTCAAAGTTTTATAATTTTGAGGGTTTCCTTTAAGGATAAAGTCTGCAGTAAGCACTTCTAAAACCAACAGCACAACCAAAACCTCATATGATGGCAGTTCACACCAAACAGGACGCTCTGAAAAAGTGTTTGTTACCCAAATATATACAAAAGGAAGCTTTAGATCACTGGGTTCTAAGATAGTATACACACTAAAACAACAGCAATTTACTGAACAATAAAAAAAAATATAGTCACTAGAAGAAGTTCAGTTATAAAATGTGAACTTTAAATGTGCCAGCAGGAAGTTACAAGTTTAGCTCATGGGAACAGCAAATTATGCTCATCAGCTATCCTATTCTGACAGGATATTTTCATGTATCGTACTCTGATGTTCCACTCGCAGCTCACACAGAGAAGACTCCTCTTTTACTCTTGATGCACAGTTTGCATACTGGACTATATTAACATGACAGAACTAAAACATTTTCATCTGCAAAATTACCCAACCACTGAGGTACAGCACCATGGGATCCCACGGGTTGGAGGGAACCTCAGGAGATGTCTCATCCAACACTGGGCTCAAACCAGTCATCGCTGAATTCTGAGCAGGTTGCTCAGGGCTTGGACCAGCTGGGTGCTGGCAGCCTCCAAGAACAGGCAATTCACAAGCTCCTTGGGACCTTGTCCCAAAATGTAATTATCTACTGCAGGTTGTATTAAAAGCCATCTGCTGGAATCTTTCAAACATTCGCTGACATTTCTGAAGCAAGGTCTGAAGACTGCCACTGGAACAATTATCCCAGTGAAGAGTACAGCTAATTGCAGCTAAGAGGAATTCTGTCATTACACTAACGGTAACATGGAAAGTCACTTGTGCTGTTGCTTATAATTATTCACCTTACTGCAGTAAAAAAGGGCACCTGTTGTGGAAAAAAATGTAGAGAGCTAGTTACAGAAAGAGCCAAGCGATTTTTTATTTTGCTGTTTTGTGACCCTAGTTTCTTTCACTCTTTCAGTGCTTGTCCTCCAAAGGCAGAGCTGTTCATACCTGGAATACATGAAGAATTACACTTTGTACAGAACTCATTTCACTCCTTCTACTTCAAACCCAGAATACTCTGAAAAGGTAAGTATTTTCCAATTCTTTTGGTTATACTAAGGCCTAAGACATGCCTAGGACATGCCATGGATCTTATCTGTGCATTCAAGAATGCAGCGCTGCTATGAGAAAGCAAAGAGCAGCCACAAGCACTTCTGGATCACATACCTGAATATATCAGTATATCAGAAGTAACAGGATAAGTAATATCTAAATAAATCTTTACAGTTTAAACTCCTGGAACACCCCCTCAAGAAGCACCACTACTGAAACTTTTAAACCCTGCTAAACCCTAAGTATTTATACAGCAACCCTGATGTATGCAACCAAAGCAACTCCTGCACAAAAATCAGTGCCTCTTTGCCAGCCCTTAAAATACCTCCCAGAATCACATACAACTGACCTAAAAACTGCTGACCTACAAAACCACAAACATTCTTACTATTTGATATGAATAGTAACTTCCAGCCTCTTTTTGCATTAAGACCTTGATGCATCTTCCTGGGAAACTATGTTGGCTACTAACAAATCCTAGATTTTAAAAACAGATTGTCATTTCTCCAGCCAGTCTAAAACATAATCAAAACCAGATTTAATTGATGTGAAATACAATGAGTGAGATTAAGCTTGGACATTCATAGTCTGTTTCTCACCTCTTTCTGGCAAGAATAGAGAGCCTTAAAAATTACATTTTACAAAGTTTTGATTGACTCTGCCATAGGCAGAAAGGCAAGAATTTTAACTTGCCTTCAAATTTGAAATTTCCCCTTCCAGTCTACATAAAAATTTGGTCAGGATAAGAACAAGTGAGCCTTCTTTGTCTGCTTCCCCATCAATGGGAACATCCCCAATAATATTCTCCCTGAAACTATCCTGAATATTCACCTGGTTCAGTAGGTTTATGATGACCTAAAATTGCCTATCATGGCTGAAGAAACAGGCTCAGTCAAACTACCAACAGGTAAATGCACAGACTGGTATAATAACAGATTTTGGACTCTTCTACATTTTTAAAGGGGTACAGGAAATATAAGATACCTCTCCCTCCCGTCCCTTAGAGGAAATCCTTCAAAATCTTCAAGTAAACGTTATGAACTGGACTAATCAGGAACAGCTTCTCTTTTTGAAGGCACAACATTAAACACTCACTGTTCTGCCACTCTCCCCCTCTAATTTAAGTACAGTGCATTTGTTTCTCTTCCACCTCTTGCTGCGCACACCCCTCACAGCATTTACTGAACCATTTCAGTACAATGCTCATGTTTCCAACAACAACACAAGCACTCCATTAATTTACCCATTTCTGCAAGGACTTCATCATCATTTGTTTTTGCATACATTTACTATACATTCAGAGTGTTCTAAGGATAGCTATTTAGCCTGTGTGCAGGACCATGTATGTAAGAATTTTTACCATATATAGTTTCTTCTCCATTTCACTGTGGTTTATACCGAGTTTTTCACTTCCTACTGAGTCATCAAACACTAAGAACTTGCATGTATAAGTGTTCTTTCAAACTGAAAGAATGAGGAAGCTCATGAACAGGTCACGTGACTAGTTTTAAAATGAATACTGATATTCTTATCAGATCTCCATGCCTGATCCTTTCCACTGATGCAACTCTCAGACAAAAGCCCTAAATACAGTTACAGCAATTTTACAGGCCAGTAAGTAACTCTCCATTTGGCCTCTAACAATAAGAACATCCACCTCTAACGCTTTAGACCTTTGAGGTGCCATTGCCTGCCTCCCACGCTACATGTTGCAAGAACTTCCTTCGAGTCACTCACCTCTTCCTCAAAGGCTGGCTGCAGCCCGACAGATCAGAAGTCCTACTGCAGCCTAACAAGAACAGTAAATTTTGAAGACAAGCCTAATATCAAAAATTCACCTGATTTTTCCAAAGGTATTCTCCACTTTTTATCTATAACATTCCTGACACCTGGAAAGAGATTTTAATTTCAATCATGCTTTTAAGTGTGAGATATCAGAAGTAACTCTAAAATTTGGTATCTCTTGTCACATAGGAAAAATATTATCAAATACTGATTTGACAGTATAGAACTACTTGATATCTCCACATGTAGCTGAGACCCAAAAGTTTTACTGAATGGAATTTTTGTCCAGCTTAGTTATCCCAATCCTTGTTCAATTATCCCAAATCAATCTAAACGTTTTGACTTGACTGATTTTAACAATTACTTCTGACTCTCTGCTCTCCCACCCAAGGAGCTCTGTGGCTTCCAGACACACATTGCTCTGCCCAAAGGCTGAGCACAACCCAAAACACCCGCTGAAGAGACACAGGCCCCTCCTCTTGCACCATAAAGGCACCTTCCACTCTTCTGGTTATTTATATCCTACTGGTACAACTCAGGGAGGGAAAAAGTGTATCGATCCACGAGGTCTCTGGAATTAACAGTAGGCACAGATACTCTAGGTTGTAAAGAAATCTGTGTGGCACACCCAGCTTGGGAAATCTGATTGGAACAAGTGCTTTTACCCCGTGTCACACTTGAGGCCAGACAGGGCTCAACGCTGCTGTCACCACTAATACACTAAACATTTAACAACTCAGTGATTAGTGCCATATAAAGGACCACACCAATGGATGCAGCTCTGATTTTTATTTTTTTTTAACTACGGGCCTCACAATAGGAACCTAAAGAAAAAAGAACAAAAATATCTCAAAACAAAAAACAAACCATAAAGCAGCCTCCATATCCCTCCGTAACAAGAAAATGCTATATTTTCTTCTTCTCTTTTTCTAAATGATAGTGTAAGAAGTGCCCAAAGGCTCCAAACCCTAGCCCTATTAAAGATAATTTTTGCTACATTAGGGTTAACAAAGACATCAAAACTGTCAAATCCCTGAACTGTCAAATACGATGTTCTTCCTCCTGAACCATTGTAACAATTTCAGATGCTAACTGATAAACCATCTAAGTTAGGATGCTGAATCTTTAGTAACATCATCCTTTGTATCAACTATTCTTTCCTAGGCCCATTAAAAAAAAAAACGAACCAAAACTACAAAACTCTTTCTTGCAAGTACATAAAATATAACTCCATATAAAAAGAAATGTACCACCAGTTAAGGTAAATCGCCACATAATATTGTTTTACTATGGGCAACTCTAAATTGCTAAAAAAATTACCAAGGGGAAATATCCACTGATAGCATCTGATCTCTTTCTGCTTTAAAATGGTATCTTTTTCACTTCCTGCCAAGGTGTCTCACAGCCTGACAAAAGGATGGATTTCCAGCGGGTGGGTGCCTGCACTCTTACAGAGATGCGTGGAAAAGATGGGAAGAAAACCTTTCATTTAAAAAATGCCAATTTGGAGGTACGTGGCAGATTAGAGAGGTATTAAGGAAAGGATGATGCTCTATTTTGAACAGCAGCTGTCAAAAAAAAATCAAACAAAAAACCCTCCACAAAACCCCAACAACAAAACCCCCAAACATTTCCCTAAATTAATAATCCTGCAGACACAGGACACATCCCGATTGCTCAATGCATAATGCGCTCATTCAGAATTTTTAAAAAATCGGTATTTTTGTCTAAACGCTCGTTGCTACAGCGAGACTCGCTCAGGTCACGTAGAGAAATCAGGATCTTGACGGTAAAATCAGAACGCCGAGGGGAGGGGGCGGGCACGGCAGACCCAGCGCCGCAGACCCCCGGCGGTCCCCCCGGCTCGGGAGCACGGGGACACCCGGCCGAGGGCCGCCAGCCGCCCCCGCCCATTCATTCCGCGGGCCCGCGCGAGAGCCGGGATGGCGGCCGGGCCCGGTGGCGGCAGCAGGGCCGGGCG
>VWYI01033997.1:165315-190954 GCA_013399455.1 Anthoscopus minutus
CCCCCGTTGCCATGGCGGCGGCGGTGGCGGCGGGACCCGGGCGGCAAAGCGGCCCCGAAACCGAGGCCTCGAGGCGTCCCAAACCTCCCCGAGTCATCCCGAGCCTCCCCATGTCACCCCAACTTGCCAGGTCGGCTCTTTGTTTTCGTGTCCTACCGATGCCGAGGCAGGGACGGGTCACCTGAGGGGCTTCTCGCCTTCCCCCCTCACGCCTTCCCCTCACCGCGGGGGTCTGTCTGCTCTCTCTCCTCGCACTGAGCGAAATCAGGCCTTAAAAGTTACTGTTTGCCATGAATGTTGTGTTATTCCATAGCTCGTCATCCCTTCCATATATCGATTTCTGCTCCTCCCAAAAGGCCTTGCCCAGGTCTGCCTGGCGAGCAGTTTACATTTGTGTGATGGATTCTGAATAAAGGAAAAGGTAAGTGTGATCTCCTGGCTCCTTTCTGGCAGCCCAGTATTTCTAAAGGATAAATATGATCTCCTGCATTGTCTCTGGCAGCCCAATATTTGTTTATCGTGTTGCCCCAAATTCCACTGACTTCCATGAGACCTCAGGGGACAAAGCCCAGGTGTTTCCCTCGGTTCCATGAGCTATGCGGGTCCACTGTGAACAGCAGCCTGTGACAATTAGGTATCGCACAACATAACCACAAGGGGGGTTTTATAGTTAAGAGAGTTACATATTGTGTGGAAAATCATGCTGTGAAAGGTCAGTGTCCACAACAGAGACAGAGGAATCCTGCAAAAATCAACTTTATTAACAAAGGGAGAGAGTCCAGTGGGGCTTCTCTGGACTTTTTGGAGGACGCCTGTTGCCCTCCTCCCTTCCCTAGGAACAGCCTTCCCAAACCTTCTACTACATATTCCCCCTTGAACATGTATCGCCTCCCTCATCATGCATTGCATGACCATTAAAATTAACCATTAGCCCACCCTGTGTGGAGAAGTTCATACTCATAAATCTATTAGGTCTGTGCATTTCCCCCCAGAGTTAGAAGTTCAGGCTGTGCTTTGCTCCTCGACAAACCTGCACAGCTTGATGTTGGCAGACCCCCACGCCCATTCTTCCAGAGCCTGGCAGACCCTTTCAGAGCAAGTCTTGTAAAGACTTTAAACCCATTTCTCCTCTCTCATATGGACAGATGTATATGTTTATGGTTGTAATTTTTTTCTACCTTTAATTCTACAGAATAGTGAGAACAATCAGAAATTTTAAAAATACTAGAATATGGGCCATAATATTTGACTTTTTTAAACTTTAATCACATACAGATATTGAGAAGGAGGAAACAACAGGGTTGTCATACCTAGTGGACAAGGAGGCTTTGGAAGCAAACATGGACTAATCCATGGAAGGACATCCTGGTTGCTCTGCACAGCTTTACCTGGGTATGGATTGCTTTCTAACATACATATGATAAAATGCTTTCTAATATATATATGATTAATGATCTTATTTTAATCTGCTTTTCAAGAGCATGGCACAGTTTACATTGCTGGGTAAAGCCAAATGCATAAAGCAATTGCCTTAAAAGCCTGATCTTGGTCCAGGAAAATTAATTAATCTGTATGTTTTAAATCCCTCAGCTTGTTGAACCTGGCATAGAGGGCTCACTAGGGGAGCTACACCCTGTTTCCTATTCTGCTGTTGGACTTGCTGGGTAATTCTGGACACAGCACTTGACCAGCCTGTGCTTTAGTCCCACAAAGCTGGATATGGTACCATGCCACCTCACAGTAATGCTCATGGATAAAGCATCAGCAATCTCTGAAAGAGAAGTGTTTCATTTTGGGTTCAAATTATTTGTCAGACAGAATGCTTCAGCTGTGCCTCCTCATGTAGTGATGGCAACATTTACCCTACTCCAAGGCAAACTATGTTTTAATATGGCAATGATGAAGTAAAAATGGAGCAAACTTTCTTCACTAACTTTTCTGAGGTTAGATATTCACTAGATCCTTAAATAGGTTATATAGAAAAGACAATTCCTTTTCAATAATGTTTTGTAGCTTTTATCAGATGAGCCTTTTCCTGGCAGGAATTTAGGCTATCAGTTAAAGAAAACACTGTATGACAAAGGGTTAGTTTGATAATTGCCATCAGAATTTACAATGTAATCAAAGTATCCCAAGAAAGAATGATACTAAAGTCTGGCAAATATAAATGGTTCATTTGCTGTTTATAGCCCAGCATAAAGATTTCATATCAAAGGGATGCAAGTTCTATACCAGATGTACCAGAACTTACATCCTGCATGATATAGTCAATAAATTCACCACTGTTCTTATTAGCAACTGTTGTTGCTGTTGGCTGCTGGATAGCTGTAAAAGATTTTTGTATTTTATTAAATGTCATGTACAGTGCAGGAGAGGAAATATAATATGGTTTGAACAGACTTTCTTTTAAAACTTACTTTACAGATTTAACTGAACTGAGATATTACTTCTTGTTTTAAAGATTAAAAAAAAGCAGTGTCTGTAGGAAGAAAAGCCTTGGAGAGAACTATCCACAGTTTCCTAACAGAAGAAGGTGTTGTGACTTGCTGTGACTTTTTAGAATGAGCAAGACATTGTGATAGAAGATAATAAAAGTATGATGACTAAGCAGAGTGCTGAAGCTTATCAGACAAAGTACTACCTGTCTATTATAGTGAGTTTGATGGACTTTTATGAACTTTCCAATTAAGTGCTCTGTGCTTATCCTAATTTGCAGGCATACAAAGAGGAAATACTCAGAATTAAAAGGGAAAACAAGTTATTGCAACAGCTATCCTATAGCTCTGCTCAGTATAGAAGAAAAATGAAGGCCTAGTGATATCTTGCTTGCAGCAAAGCCAACAGTGAGTTCCTTAGTCCTACCTCCACTCCCCACAGAGCCCTCTCTCCTAGCATAGGTATATGGAATTGGAACCTGCAAACTCTGGCTGGCTGGAGAAACTGGCCAGTTTATTCCTGTGCTGATGAGGCTGGTTGCAATGTTGTATTGGCAGGGCAAGAGAAAGACATTCTACCTGAAAACTAGCATTAATCTTTTCAATAATCTTATTGAGGCATTTTACTTTGGTCTTGGATTTATTTTATTACTTTACCAAAGCTAGAAGACTAGAAATATTCACAGAAAGCGTTCCCTAACTAAGCACAGATCGTTTTCTGGATTTATCAAACTGTGGATAAAGTAACTTAAAAACAGTCTGGATACTTCTGAATAGATCATAGTTTAAAGGGCAGGTAAGCCCTCAGCAGACACACCTTCAACACCATGTGGCTATTAGCATTAAGGGACTCTGACCTTCACCAGATCCTGAATATCTCACTTTCCTGGTTATCAAAGCCAACCACACTCAGGTGCCAGAGGCAGTGTGGCCATGGGGGCCAAAGCATGGGACAATTTTCCTCCTAGGAAAGCATGAGACAATTTTCCTGCTAGGAAAAGACAACTTGGTTGTCAAACTGCACCAAACTGAGAGTGCTGAGCAGGCCTGGATTTCTGTGAAGGACAAAAGGGTCTGGATTCTCCTCCCTATAAGCACCACCCGTTCTGAGTCATCTGAGCTGGAAGTACTGGCATAATTGCAAAACATCTTCACACAGATGGTATGATCCAGTGTAGGTTACATGGGGATTCTTGAGTGAGATATTTGGCTGTAATTAAAATACTATGAGGACAGGTTTTTATTGTTGGGTATTTTTCACAAACATTTCTTCACAGGGCAGAGGAATAGCATCACAGAGGTATAAAGTATGAACTTTATTTTTGTTGGCTCATTTCCAGATAAACATAAGAACACATTGTAAAGGTCACCTTTTGTTTTAAATTCAACAAAAATTCCCTTTCATGTAGTATCTCTAGCATATGTCCCATCTGTCATTCAAAACTTTTAAAACTTCAAAGTTATCTTACAGTGTTCAGACACTGCAAATCATCATGAATTTTGACCACTGTAGATATGATGATGCTTTGTCACAAAAGCCCAGATCCATGCAGGGCATATATTTGTGCTGATTTTACTAAACTTTAAGGGCCACAAATAGCTTTGTGATAAAGAAAATCTGCCTTTATAGCTTTGCATTTTATTTGAAAGAGTTTAATTTCTGAGGCCTTAAGAGGAAGCATATTGACATATGAAACTTATGAAATGTGCAGATGAGAGGTGTTAGATACTGGACTCAAGGGAAACCCCTGGATGCTCTCTCTGGACCCTGTTCTCAATTGCCCTGAATATTTTGTAGTTGTTTAGGCAGGTGCAGTGGATGCAATGTATTAATAAATCTGAATTCCCCACTTATGTCACTGGTAACATTTTGAGGCCACTTTCCAAAGGATATAAATGGCACCCAATGGAATTTCAGAGTTTCAGAAACCTGATTTCCAGAGATTTTGAGTTCTTTTTATACCAGCTGAAGTGAATGAAACCATTTTCTGAAAAATTGGGTTCCAGATATTAAAGTCTGGCAGGAAAAGCTGGGTTGTCCAAAATTAGATGCCAATTCTGAAAAGATAATCGTAAGCAATGATCTCATAGGGGAAATCTGAGACAGAGTAAAGACTAGAATCTAAATAATCTCACACCCAGTCCTGTGCATTAACCACAACAGTTCTTTTTTTAATACTGTGAGCTTGAATATTGAGCTGTTAAAAGAATGAATGCAGTTTTCAAAACTCATCAGAAGCACATGCAAAATAGTGTTTTGATGTAATTTGCTGTATTCTGGTAGCTGAAGTCACTTTGCATCTCAAATTTTCAAAGAAAGTGGTTTTAAATAAATTCATTCTTTAGTGTGATGAAGTTAAATCCCATACAGGTAAATATTACTTCTATTTAATAGATCAATGGAATTTTTTTACCCTTCTTTATCTGTTTTCTGCACTTCTAAAATCAGTTCTTACCAAATACTTCTACATGAGAATATCTATGGTTGCTGTAAAATACTGTACGAATTAGGAAATAGAAAGCAATGAGATTTTCCATTTTTCCTGTGAAGGCATGCTGAGTGAGCTGGGGTTGTTCAGCCTGGAGAAGAGAAGGTTCTGAGGAGAATTTATTTTGGCTTTTCAATACTAGAAGGGGGCTTTATAAGAAAAGTGGCAGAAGACTTTTTGCCAGGGGCTGCAGTGACATGATGAGGGTAAATGGTTTTAAATGGAGAGGGCAAGTTTAGATTGGACATAAGAAAGACATCTTTTATGACAAAGGTGATTAGACACTGGCACAGTCTGCCAGAGAAGATGTGGATGCCCCATCTCTGTGAGTGTTAAAGGTTTGGCTAAATGAGAGAGACATTTCGGAATGAAGTGCAAGGTTTTTCATTAAGTAGCTTTTTCAGAAGGCATACAAATTATCTATATCTGTTACTGCTGAGAGTTTGAATTGTACCTTTCACTTTTTCTCAAATTACTTGGTATTTTTAAAACCTTTCTTTTTCTAACCAAGTCCAAAAACTTATTAAGATTGAGAAGGACAATGGGGAAATACCTCAAATACGTGTTTTCACCACTAGCCTAAAATAAGGAAAATCTTGTCTTCTCTTGTCACACTCAATATCACAAACTTTCAACTAGAAACTTTGTAGAGATTATTTGCCCTGAATTTCAAGTTGAATAAGACAAACAAGAAGGAAAGGAAACACAGCTTTTTTGGGGGTTTTGTTTTGTTTGGTTTTTTGTTTTTGCAGGTGAACATTGTGTATGAGAATTTTTATGCTTCTTGATTAGGGAAATATTGGTGTCTCAGATTAGACAGTAAGAGAGGAATGTGCATTTACTTGGATTCCAGTAGCCAGGCTCATGAAGAGAAAGTCTCAGATGCAAATAAAAAACTGTGTTAGGTTGCTGCCTAATTGATTAGAAGCAAAGAACTGTCAGGCATCTCGAGTGTGCAAAGCATAAGACTGGCCTCTAATTCCTCACCTTTGGCAGTTTTGATGCCACTTGTGCTTTAAACTAGTATTAATACTTGGGGAAAAAATGCAGCCTTTTTCTCTTTAATCTTTCTTTAATCAACAGTTTATACAGTATGCAGTATCACATTTCAGATGTCAGTAATGTATTTTTATCTGGCAATTGATTAATGTCCATAAAAAGATGCATAGGCATGTCTTCTGAGATGCAGAACAGTGAAACACAGTGTAGTGCTGCTTGACAAGGAAATAATCTGTTTTTATTACTATTTTCATTAGATCTCCTAGCTTTGGCTATCCCTGGAAATCAATAGCTGCTCTAAGATGGATACGACATACTGCATGGTTGCTCTAGTTCCTGTAACTTATGTAAATATTTGTTTCTGATTATTTTTGAGAAACATCCTTTCTACACAGAATTAACATTACAATCAAAGCTGGTGTTGGGAGGAACACCCTGATCAGGTTACTGATCAGCCCGGGAGGGAGTGGAGATTTAAGACAGGAGGTGGCAGCCTTGAGTAGTAGCTCGCTGCTGTTGCTGCTTAGTTAAGCTCAGAGCCAAATGGAGTCAGAGCCGGGCACAAGTAACTCAGCATCTCATCTCTTTTTCTTAAACATCACAACGACAAGCAGCCTGGGTAGTGAAGATGGCAACAACCAGCTTTGTCCTTGTTGCCTGGTAATTAAAAATGTAGCTAATTAATGTAATACTTCTAATGTGAAGCTGTATGCGTTTTTCCTAGATTTTTTTAACATTTGGATCAGTAGTTGTAGCAGGAAAGACTGCAGCACACTGCAGAGGCAGAATTTAATTTGTGTCATTCTCATCTGGGTCTGTTTCTTCTAACTAGGAAAGTCATGTTGCAGACAAGAATAACGAACAAAATATGGATTCGATTTATTCTAATAAAAGTTGTGCCTAATTCTGGTCTCCTTTTGGGTATCCTGGAATGTTGGGTGATTCTTCATCCCTTAACTGTGGTGTACAAGCAGGTCATGAGGTACTCCTATCTCCCTCATGGACTACCACACAGTAATGGCAAGGTAATCTACTTTTGTTAGCAATATCACTGAAATTTTCTAATCCATAAATCATCAGAAAACCTTGCAAATACACAGTTTCAGCAGAGAGAGGAACTTGATGACATCATTGTTTTTCCCCTGTGAAAATGCTTAGTTGGAAAAAGACAAAAAAAGATTAAATGAATCAGAGTAGCTCCATGCAACCTCCCACTTCCAATCTTTTTCAAGAATGTGAACAGTACCATTCACTGGTAGAAAATGTAACCAAGAGACTTCTGCAGCATTGTTCATTTCTGCTGTGTATTCATGGTAGGGATTATGCTTGTAAATTTTATTGTTATAAATATTGTGTATGTATTGACTGATTTTCCCCTACAGCTCCACGTTTTAAAAATATGTATTTTAGGCCAAATTTCAAGTTACAATTTTTTTCCTTCAGATGCATATGAAAAGTCTTCATTTGGAAGTTTGCTAAGCAACAAATCCTTAAAATTGAACAGGTTGCAACTCTTCTCTGCCTGGAAAGTACACATGCATGTAAGTCTTGACCAATAACAGAACTAATTTTCTGAGCTTGTTTTTTGTCACAGTCTGTAGGCAAAAAAAAAGCATTTTCCTCTTTCCCCTGTGGCTTGAATCCTGCAGTTAACCTGTGCATGGACAGATCTCTGTGCTGCATGCAGACACCATAGTTTGCCTGGATGGATTTGAATGAGAGACCATGTTTTCTGTTACAGTCCCATTCTATTAGGCACAGTAGACATTGCCAAGGAACCTTCTGTTTAATCTTTTTATCAAGCAAATATTTCCTTAAGTTTGCATAAGCAGTCACCCAGCCATGGCTTCCACATAATCCTTTAATAACTGGCAGGGTGTGGTGATTACATTTCCTCAGAGGCTTCTCCTCCATCTGACTACCAAAAGTAATTTATTCCTCAGTTAACAATCATCACTTACTTGTTTCATTTCTTCACTTCCTTTGTCTGTCACAGGCAGGCAGATCAGGGAGTTAATAGCTGTCTTTTTAGTGCAAAAAGTGGGTGGGGGATGATTCTTTGAGCTGGATTCCCTAAAGAAATAAGGCTTGTGTTATCATTCTCTGCCTATCCCAACACTCAACATGCAACACTAATAACTTGGAACCCCACTGGCCATTTCACTTCATGTGGAAGAGGAACAGGGGACTCCAGTCTTCCAGCTTCCTAGTAATTTTATGGAATTATGAAAGTGGATGGTTGGGGAGAGAAAAGATAAATGCCAAGTTTTGAATACCAAAATACCAAAAAAAAGAGATTTATTTGTAGTCAGGATGAGCTCCTCCCTTTTTGTGTGTGGTTTTTTAAAAGGCCACTGAAACTGTGAAAGAATGTGCTTGATACAGATGATCAGTACTGATCACTACTTTTAGGCTGAATGCTGAGTCATAACAGTTGTTCTCTGCATTAATTTAATTTTCACTCCTTCACAGCATTTATGGGATTAGAAAATGTGCCAAAAAGCATTTCTATGAGGAAGTGCAATAAACTTGGGCCTTATAATGTCTGTGTTGCTGGAGAAATAGAGTTTTCTTTTCTTGAGCAGGTTGTTTTGGAGTCAGAAGGGCTGTCTCTTTGGTTGTTGCTTTTTTGGAACAGTAGCTGCAGCCTTGGCTGGGTTAGGACATGGGCAGATGTTTTGTTCCAGATACAGCTGTGCAGAGGGTTTTCTATCCACTGCCATATGGGTGCTTCTAGCTGCTACAAACTGGCCTGTCATGGAGAAGTTTTTATGGGTTCTCCCTAATGCAGACTAAACACAATTAGGTGTACCATTTTAAGCAGTTTAAAATCCTGCTCTGAGGTATGGCAGCTGGCTCTGCTCACCTGAGTTAGCAGTACTGCCATGGACTATTTTGTTAGCACCCTGCAGAGTGGTCAGGAACTTCTGAGGTGGTTAATCCCATCCAGTGTCTCTGCTAGATGTAGAAGAAATCACCTCTACATAGCCTGAGGCCCTCTTGGTAATTGACAAGCATATGGCATCATGGACAGGACTTCTGCCTGCACAAAAGGTGAGAGAACACCATTTGGGGATTTGAATATCTGAGCTCAGCAAACAGAAAGAAAAACACTGACTCATATTCTTTTACAAACCAGTTCCAGAGCAGAGTCACATTTTAAATTGGTCTACATGTGAAAATGGCTTATTATGCTGAGAAAAATTGTAGATAAATACATAAAAAAATTGTAGATAAATACATAGATAAAAATTGTAGATAATACTTCAAAAAGTATTTGAAGAACTATTTAGTGGTTTGGGGCACTAAGGAGATCTATTCTGAGAGCATAACTTGGACTGTGAATGGCATGAACAGATATTTAGGGAACCCTAGCCTTGTGTGTGGTAGAAAAGTGTAAGAGAAATAAGCAAGAAGTCCATGAGTAATGGAATCCTTGAAGCCTAGTTTCCAATGGATTTGTGCTTCATGCAAGTTCTCCCCCAGGCCTGTATGGTCTTTTGCTTAGATGGATTGTCTGATGCCTGGTAAGAATGAGGCTTTTGCTACACTCTTTTCCATGGCTGGAGACACTATCTGGATCTCCTCTTTTTCCCAGCTGGCTAGCTACTTCCACTGAAATTTGTGTCTTGAAACCTGTGGTTCATTTTCAAATTTAGTTTAAAGTCAACACAGGATTCAAAAGTTACTCTAAGAGGAAGTGAAGACAGCAGAATAGGCACTCACACACAAAATGTGATGACAAAGGCCTTTTTTTCCTTAGGGAATCAGAACAGTTGGAGAAGGCACTTCCTTCATATTTGATGACTTCCAGCACAGGCAAGGTCACCTCATTGGGACATAGAAAGGGGAAATGGAAGCAGCTTTCCAAACTTAAACCTGCTTTCATCTTGCAGCTCTGTTTTATAGAGAACTGAGGGACAGGTTTACACTATTGTACTCTTGTGGGGCTTTGTTGGCATTTATTTGGAACTTGGTTATTCATTAGGTGAAAATGTGCTAGATTACATTTTTTTAAACTGTTTCTTACATCAGTATTACTGATTGTGATTATGGTATGATTAATTTTGCTTAACCTGCTAGTCATCCCAAAATTACATATATTTTTCTAGTGGGGACAAATGAGAAAACAAAATCCAGTAGCAGGTGCACAAAGCAATCTACCCAAACATGTAGGTCAAGTTTAGTAGGCGTATTTTGTGAACCAGAACAATTTTCTATAATTCTTATCAACATCTTCATCTTTGATCTTCATCTCAGTAGGTAAGAGCTCCATTGTTTTGCTAGTGCTTTGGTTGACTTGAAAAATAATCCTCTTTTGACTATTTGAGAACATGTAGCTGAAATATCTGGTAGTGGCAAGCTATGCTTTTGTCCCAGGGAAAAAACACAAAAGCTTAAATGGAAAATTAAAGAGGAACCTTTCAGAAGAACCATTCAGAATAAACAGCCGTGTGCAAGTCCTCTCTGTCTCTGAAAATTTTATTTTGCTCCAGACATGGGCTTGACTAACCTGCCTCATGTTTACTAGGACCAGCTAAAAATTTATTTTACACAGGGAATGTATTCCTTGTATCAGCCTTGGTAAGAAAGAAAGGTGGGTTTCATGTAAATTATGTCATTGCCTGTAAAGAAAAGATACATCTTGACTGCAGAAAACAAAAGAGCTTTATCTAGGTGCTTAGCCAAGTGCAAACGTTTTTCCACCAAATAGAAAATATCAGTTGACATAACTAGGATGGAAGCATCTGTGTAGATAGGTGTGATAAAAAACCTTCTTTGCCTCACTGAAATTCTCAGTAAAAATGTACCCTTCAGGAGGGCTTGTAACAGAATAATATTTCACTTAAATGGGCTGTAACTTATGGTTCTAGAAAATAATAAAGCTTCTACAAGAACTATATGTGCAGTATAGCCTAGGATTTGTTGTCTAACAGCACAGCTCCTATCCAGGATAAATATCTACTGTTCAGGGATAAATACTTCTTGAAACTGAGGAAGTTCATTCCTATTCCTCAATTTGCTTTTATTTCTTATATTACTCTATGAGATAGGAGACTTCTGCACAAGCCCTGCTTCCAACAGTCCCAGTTTATAATAGTGAACCACAGTGAGGCAGTGAGATCAGTATTCCCCTCTGTAAGGAATTCAGGGTGATGTCAAACCTGCCAAATGACTTTCACAACACTCCGATACAGGTGGTGTGACTGGGGTGTTTGAGTGACTCCTGCCTTAGCAGTCCTGGCCTTGTAAACTAGCACAGCTATCTTGACTGCTCAGATCCATGCTTGCATAACCTTAGCCAACATCTGAATCAGCTCCAGGGCCAAGAAAGGCAGTAATGGGGGCTTTCCAGGCTCCTTAGGTCATTTTCCTGCACATAGTGTTTGCCAGCAGGTTAGAACTGAGCCTTGTGTATCATCTATGAGTGCTGGGTATGTATTGGAAACAAAAGCTGTCTTCTAGTACAAGGCCTCTTTTAGATACCATGAAGCTTAAGTACCCTTTTCTTGTTAATACCAACAATTTATCTATGACTACTACCTGAATCTAAATGAGTAGTGTGAGGTGATCTTTGTCCTTATCAGAGTATGCAAATAAACTGGTTCTTTTGATTTTGTGCAGGGAAGGGGTTTGTGTGACCTTGGTAGCAGACATGGGTATGTGTTCCTGGCTGCAGGAGGAACAAATAGTTGTGGAATTTGGAGACTGGGAGACTGCTGATGAGAAGAATTGCTCTAAGTTCATCCTATCCTGGATAGCCTTTCTTTGTCACTGCATACTGGAAGTGTTTGTATCATGGAAAACAAGTTTTAACCACAAACACTGTGTGGAGTTTGACACTAATGCCTGAGAGCAGAGACCATACCCAAAGCAGCTGTGGTCTTCCTCTTAAAGTGCTCAGTGTAAGTCACAGCACCTCAGGTCACATTTTCCAGTGCTATTTTCAGTGTTCCTTGGGTAGTATTTTGATTATTATCAGCTTAAAAATCAACTGTTGCCCAAGAATATGTCACTGGTGAATATCTAAGAAAATCTGAAAGCTACAGGGCAGTCTTTAATTTAATTTCCTTTTTCTTTCCTCCTTGCCCCATTTTTTCCTCCTTGAAGCTGCCATAGCCTTAAATATAGAGATTTTTACTCTCTAATCTCATGCCCTGAATTATGACCTCATCACTCGAGACCAATTTCTGGTAGTTATTTAGCAGTACCTCTGCTAAATGGGGATATGTAATTTAACTGTGGGGATAGTAAAGTTAACAAAAAGCAAGTAGTTTAACTTCTAGAACCCAGGCTAAAACTTCAGTGCCAAAGCATGGAAACTTCAGGTTTTTCTTAATGAAAATGAACAGACTGAATTATTGAGACTATAAAGATGGAATCTCACTATGGTATTGTACACAGCTTTGCTTTTCTTATTACACAGATTCCCTTTTCTTATTGAAGCGAGCAGAAGTGATTGAGAAAGTAAAATGAACCACCCTCTAAAGGCCAGCCAGCTTCTCTCACCAAATGTTCAGTAGGCAATAAAGAGAAACAGGCAATTCAAAAAATAATTCGTTCTCTCTGTCTTCGATAGCCATTTCAGGAGAGAGGAACTCGTCCCACAGAAGAAGGAAGGGATGCAGTCTTGTATGTGCAGCTATCATTGCTTAGCTTTCAAGTCAACACTAACAACCTTATCCAACCTGTTTTTGTGACTGGAACCTAATTAAAATGCAGTCAGTATTTGCAAATGCAAAGCTCTGCAGCAATATGAAGTCTTTCTACGATACTTTACCCTGCTCCACAGGGCAGCAGAGGAGATTTCTAGTTTACCCAGTATGAATAAGGTGCTGATTTGGCTCTGTGCTTCTTGGAAACCATCTTTGCTCTGCTATTTCCTGTTATTTTCTCCAGTTTTGTATTTCAGAAGAGAATGGGTACCCACTCAAAATCTCTGTGTTTGTGGCAGTGTGAGGTGATGTCTTGGACAGATGTGGAGGGTTGCTATTTGCAGGTGAAAAGGGAATGAGGAGCAAAAGCAGGGCAGAAAGTTTTCTCCAAAGCCTCCTGTGAGGCTTTGATGCCCGGCCACCAGCACGCCATGGCGAGCAGCCACCCACAGCACTGACCTTGCCTGGCACATTCAGCAGATGCTGCTAAATCTAATTTCCTCAGACTTTCAATATTTTTCATGACTGTTCCTCCTTTCATGCAGAGACATGAGCTGTAAGCCAGCTCGTGCTCGCTCTGGCAGCTCCTGTGACACCTCACCTATGCAGGTGGCCTTACTCCAAACCTTTTTGGATGCTAAGTTGAATAAAGTGCTTCCAGAATCTGTGGATGACCTAGCAGGAACTGATTGTCCATAAAACCGTTTGTACTTTTTGTTTTGTGCCCATGACAGATCAATGCTTGGGAAATTTGTTCACAAGCCATCTGCACCTGCTAACCTTGCCATGCAGGAAGAGGTCATTTCCTTTCCAAACATGACTGGCTTCTGATATCAGTGGGAAATTGGCAGCTCTTACATGAAAACAGTAGATTCCAGTTTCCTCTTTTTGATTTTCACTGAGATAGGAAAGGAGTTGTTATTGTTATGGTCTCAGTGCTCTGTCCAAGTTCTCTTCCCCACAGAACTACTTTTTCAGTCATTCAAAACCAGTTTGTCAATAGTACCCAGCATTGTATCTTCTATTCTATGTGAGATTGTTGTGAGATCATTTTTCCCCCAATATCACAGGCCTCATTCTAAACAGAACTGCACAACCTACAGTGAAAATATATCCTTCTCCTTTTGTCTCTTGGTCTTTCTTCCTCATTTCTCTGAAAGAATAAGAGAGTGCAGAATAAAGTGTCCATCTGGTGCTGGTGGTAGGGCTTAAGAAGCAACATCATGGAATCGAAGTGTACTTTTCTTCCTATTTCTTCATCATATCAAAGCATTGATGTCAAGTGTCACTCACCGTGCTTCCAGTTTTCTTCTCAAATGGCAGAAAGCTGTTGCAATGACTTCTTTGTAAGGGGTGTTTAAACCAGCAGATACTGAATCAGTGGTGCTGGGCAGGACACAGGCAATTGCCTCCTCTCCAGCTCAAGTATCACCTTTGCAGAGAGCTGCAAAGGAATTTTGTTGCTGGCAATAAGATGGTGAATTCTGTTTCCACTCTCAACAGCATAAAGCAGCTGCACTGGTTTCACAAGTGATTCAAAGGTTTGCTCCCCCTTGAAGTTAGGGTAAATGTTTTGTGCATCCAATGTGTGCTGTGTGTCTTTTTCCTCCTGTCAGCTACTGGAGATGGAGATAGAACTGTGGTTTTGTCTGTGCTTTCATGTAGCATTAGTAATGAAACAGGTAATCCAATTTGTCTTAAAATCAAGGCAAAGATCTCTTGTGTTCTGTCCATCTGTTCCAGACACCAACAGCATGCTCATCACCATGGTATTGGAACAGCCTGGTACACAAATAGCAATCAGGAGTTATTAACATAATATTATTACTTGGTCCATAAAGCTAATATTGGCAGAGATACAAGACATCGCTCACTGTGAGACAGTTTCTCAGGTGATGTACTTTGTTCTGCCAGAACATGATAATATTCTGATAAAAGTCAGTAAAAGGATGCTTTGTTTGTTTGTTTGTTTCATGCAAGCAGCAAAAATTGCCAGTATAATATAAATATATCAAAATTTTGTCTTTACTTCCAGTAATTTACTGTCCATTGTCATCTAGTTGTAGAGCAGCATTCTTTAGAAAACAAAAGGGCTTTTTTTAATATGTATTAGATCAAATCAAACCATTTAAAGTTTCCCTTTCCTTCCTTTCTTCCCCAGCTGCTGATATAGACTGATAGAGGAGTGGCTTTTTGCATGCAGAACACCATTTATCTCAAACTGGACCTAGACAAGTTCAGATCTATTCAGCAGGTGTTCTGTAGTGCTGAAGGAGTAGCACGTGATTGCAGCCCACCAAGAAATTGTAAGTCTCCCAAAACATCCTGAGCACCCACAAAATTTGGATGTTCCTTATTTGTTCTTACTCCCTTTCTTACATCTCATTTATACATGTTCAAAAGCCCAACTTCAAATGCCTCCTTTTTGTTTGGTCACTTTTCCCTTTGATCTAATGTAAGGATTTCTCTCAGAATTGAACAGACACACCTTTAAAATCCCTGGTATTTAAATTTCTGGTTGAAAGGAGTATATGCCTCTGAAGTGGGGTATTTGTGCCAATCCAATTAAATTAAAAGCCCATGTATACATTGTTTATCTTCCCTTCTTAATCAGAATATAATCTTGGGGGACCTATTCTGTAATCTTGTCTAGAGAGACTTCTATATCACAGAAAGATGGAACCTTTTCATCCTGCAGCTTCACAGTTGCAGTGTTGCAACCTTGAAACAAAAGTGAAACCAGGGCATTACGCTTCCTGGGTTTTACACACAACTTTTGCTCGCTCTAGAAGGCAAACTGCTCCCAAATTAAGTTTCTGTAGGCATTATAGTGCCCATACAAGTGCTGCTCTAATGGGAGGGAACAGCTTTATCCAAGTTAGTTGTGATGATGTCAGTAGGGATGAGCAGATTGCTCTTTCAGGGAACATGAAACTTAAAATGGCAATAATGTTGATTCAGTCTCCATTTTTAAATCAATAGCTTCCTTTTTTTTAAGGTTGACAATAACTAGCTACTAGTAATAATTAACTATTAACTATCACAATAAACTAATTAAAAAATGTAAATGGATTCTTAAGGATGTTGTTGCCAAATGGAACCATTCATTTGTTTGGAAAGGCCAACAGGATCTTGTTATAAAAAAAGAGGATAGTTTTCCTGCAGGTCAGCTCTACCTTGAACACTTTTTGTGTTTAAAATTAATAAAATTAATAGAAACTAGCTTTTGGCTCAGCTAAGGGAAAGAGTCTAAAGTCCTGGGTGATTCTAATACCTGTCTAGATGCAATGAAGGGCAAAGGGCAGAATTTTTATCCTGTCATTCCCTGTTATCACTCTCAGTTATTAAGCAAGTGGTAGGTAGTAACATCAACTTTGCCTCAAACATTTAATAGACATTACTTACTAGACAAAGTGGATGTGCCCCATGTTATTTCTTTCAGGGCCTGTCTCTGACTGGATGCATGCCAGATTATCCTTTGGGTTATAGCTCAATGAGCAGGAGAAATGGGTTTGAACTTGGCAAAATGGCAATAAGCATGAAGGTACAGTTGGAACTTTTTTGGAATACTCTCTGCTATCTTATTATCCTAGGCCAGTGTCTCAGTTCTCTGCAGCCAAATGCTTCGGAGCAACGTTAGGGAGAGGAATGAGTAATTTCTGACTCAGTTTAGTGGGTTTATCAGGACTGAAAAAGCTACAGCTGGACTAAATGCCATGTCCACAGCTTGTTTCATGTAGCTTTTTTTGTCATGTACAGTGACTGCCCACCAAAACAAAATGAAGAGGCATTGCTTTGGCTTTTATAAGATTTGTGGCAGGTTGTGTTGTATCCCTGAATACAAAATATTTCCAGGGACTGTTAAATCTCTCTGCTTCTGTGCCTGCTATGAACATTGCAACAGTACATGTTGCCACTGCAGTGTCCCCTTGTCCTCTTCTTTTGAGATAGGCTGCATCCTCCTCCGTAATCTTTGAGATTTATAATTTACAGGATAAAATGTAACCACTAAAATAGGGCAGATGGTTTTTCTGCACAATTCTGAATGACTAGTCAAAGCAGGATTTGAGGGAGAATGTGTCATAGTTTTGTAGAACTGGGTGCCTTTCAAAACAGCTGCTCAGAGTGGGGTGCTCATTCAATTCACCACGTGTTACACTGGGCACACTTTAGAAAAGATCAGACACTGCTTTGAATTAATGAGGAGGGCTGGGATCTCTGATACTGCTAATTATATGTTGGTGGAAAGCACAGTAGCCCATTGTTCTTCCTGAACTGGAGTATTAGAACAAAAAAAACCAGTGAAAACTCATCACTGCAGAAGCTGTCACCCTTGTTCCCTTGTGTGTTCTATCTCTTCTATGGGGAGGTCTCATGGATACCAAAGAGGAAAGAAAATGTAGTTGTCCTGATTTTTTTTTTCTTCAAATCCCATCACACACAATAATCTTTTGTGGCTTTCTGTCCCACAGGATGTTTTGATGCTCTTGATTTAGGTATGATGTTGCTATGTCTTTTGAACCATGCATTTTGACAGATTTTGAATTTGGACATAAAGGCACAGAATGCATATTACAACAGGGCAATATTGTGTTAGAAAACAGGCAAATTTAATCCCATGTACTCAAACTGTCACCCTTTTTTGAAGGGTACAAAAGAAATCTCATTAGTTAATGAATATAGGCAATGCATGCAGCGTTTAGGGAGTGACTGCATTTAACTGTGAATTGCTTGATCTTTGAAAAGCTTTATTTCTTAAGGTAAAAGGAACAAATAATTTCAGTACTTTATCTCAAATAATATTCATAATTATTTTTTACAAGAGCAAATGGAATGTAAATAGGTAATGGTGAATTTATAGCTCCTGAAATTATATCTGTTCTCTTTCCTTTTGCTTGCTTTCAGGAAGAAATTGGAGAGCTGCTTCATCAGTGCCAATCCATACTGTGGTTGGTCTCATGGAAAGGTTGATATTGATGAATTAGTGCAGCTACCCTCCCAGCCATGGAAAAATACCTCATACAAAAAAAATCCATAGGTGACTAATAGGTGTGGTGAGCCTGTGAGATTTGGGAGAAACATTCTGGTATGCCTGGAAATCAACCTAGATCCTAATTACCTGCCATTGTGAATATTTTAGTCTTAATTCATGCTTTTCCACCACATTTCAGAACATGGCCTTTTTCTGAACAGCTTTGCTTTCTTGTTTGTTTGTTTTTTATGTTTGTCAGTCATTACACACTGCTATTTAGAAGCAATTTAGCACCCTTCCATGTGCTGAGTGGTTGTGGTGAGTGATTGCAGGATTAGCCTGCTAGTAATTAAATGTTGCTGCCTCTTAGCTTGAAAATGAAACATCTCTAAGGAATCTAAGAGTTTCTTTCTTTCTTTAGGTTGGGTGTGTCCAAATAGTACGGGTAGGTTTACCGAGGCAGTGTGGGCACGGTGCAATCATAAAAAATAAATTTAAAAGTCAAAAAGAAGAAGGGGGAGGAGTAAGCAGAGAAGGCGAAGAGAAAAAAGAATTGAGAGAATGAAAACAAATTCAACCAATCATTAAAACTTTGAATTGCATGTGAAATTTTCCACGCTTTGCTGAATCTTGGGTGTAATTTCTGAATTTTGGCTTTGTGCAATCCAGATAAAGGTTTCCTGTCTGGACTAATTTTTACTCACAGATGGGTCTTCAAAATTTGCATGTGTTAAGTTGTGTAAAAGAGGACATGTTGCCTGTTTGTTGAAGCCTGGAGGAGTACCTGTCTCAGTAAAGCGGAGCCTGGGTTCCTCATCATTCATGGACCCACTGAATGCTTGGCTTTCATATTGGCTTTATCACTATGAAGAGTTTTACTTCTTGAATTCACTGATTAATGTTTTAATGAAGCCCTTTTCTTATTTTTTTCAAAATCTGCTACCAAAAATCATATTATTTCACCATTCAAAGACAATTCTTTGTTTCTTCAAAGACTTATTAGACTGATCTGTCCCATGCTCCTCACAGGACTGTAGCAGTGTAACCTCATATGATACAAATGATGAGCTTCTGTTGGAAATAATAGGGATGATGCCTAATCCTGAACAGACATCAGAAGGATTTTAAATAGAGGTTGTAACTGAGAGGCCTGTAAGCCACCCTCACTTAGTTCTGTCTGGCCTGTGTTAGAGTGAAGATGAAGGCATTTGAATATATTAATCAAAGCAGAGTGTGAGCTTTTTACCTTGAGCTCTTGTTACACTTAAGGATTCATGCTGAATAACAATAATAAAAGATGAATCCCATCTGGTTTTCTGTTGATTGTTAGTTTAATTTAGTGTATGACAACTCAAAGTTTAGTCTGCCAGCCAACAAAGGTATGCAGTTATCAACATTACTGATAGGATAAACCAATTATGTAAGCTTATTTTCAAATCTCCCCAAATCCCATAATACTTAACAAAGTAAAACCCTTGAGCTAAAATGTACCTGTTTACAGAAAGGTACAACATCAAATAGAGGTTTCATTCAGAACTTTGGGTAGATTAAGTGGCCTTGTTGGCTGCTTTCTTTTTGTCCCCATTGCCATTTTTAGCATGAAATATATCAAACTGAAAAGAAGGTATGGGCAAGAAAATGCAGTTGTAAGAAGGAATTTTGAGAGTTTTCAGAAAGGCTTCTTTGCTTGCAAGGCTGTGGAGGCCCAAGTCCTGAACAGTATGTTCTGTGTCTTGAGTGTCTAGTTGGTCTGCATCTTTGAGCTGCAACAGTATTTCCTAAACCCTGTATCTAACCATTGCCTTGGCAGGACTCCAGATTAATCCTGTGAGGAGAGGAAAGTGCCTGTGGAGCTTGGCAAAAGTTGCTTGTCCTTTCCTCCTAAAGATATGTATTTGTTCCTGGGTAGAGTGGGAGGTGGCTCCTCCTTCCTGCATTTGTAGCCACCATGGAAACAGATAATTCCAGAAGACGATCTAATAATGCAATTGCAGACCCAAATGTCATTACAGAGGTCTGAAACTCTCTCTCCTGACCTAAATTGTACAATGCATCTCCTGACAGCTAAATTGTCCATGCATGTGCAAGCAGTGTCACAAGCCTGCTCAAAAATGCCCCAAACCAAGTTAGATGGAGACTCCAAGGGATGAATGGGGTGAGAACAAAATGCCAAGGGCCAAGAAAGACAAAAAAGCACAAAGACATTCAAAGTTTAGATCATGGAAAGTGTGAAATGATATTGTCAATGTCAGGCCATGAGACAAGGGAGGCATTCTGTTGTTGAATTGCATGTTGCAGGCCCCTGTGCAATAAAGTTTTGAAGATGCTGTGCAAGGCAGGTGTGTAAAAAGGATGAGCAAACAGAGAAGGATTGTGAGCAAAGGAAAATTGAGAAGAAAGTTTTTGAAAGAGGAGGAGGTCAGAAGAGAGCCTGGTGGCACAAAAGCTGATAGGGAAAGAGTATGACAGTAGAATGAAGGCTGAAAGAAAACACAGCCATTGATTTAATTTGCTGCTTTTCATTAGAAATGTATCCTTTTGCCTGTTCTGGATGCCATGCACATGCCTAAGAACATAAAGGCTTTTCAGCTTACCGGGGTGAAACTGCCTTCCAGAACTCTGGCGTCAAAGGCACCTACAGCACTCAATAAAACAACCTTCAGTATTAAATCAGTGTCAGTGCTCAATAACATCCGGTGCCAGGGAGGGAGATGCCAGCTCAGCTGGGGAGTAGGTCGTGCCAGAGCATTTGGATGCTAATTGGCTGATGAATCGAACTCTTAAGCAAGCAGATACCTAGGCAAAGAGCAGAGCGGCCAAATTCCAGGGAGCACTACCCTGCTATCTCCTGTGTTGCAAAATCCATGAGTCAGAGGGAGAAGACAGCCCTGGCCAGTACCTGCAGGGAGTACTCTGACCCCCCACTTCAGCAAACCTTGTGTTTCAGGGCCCTTTTCAGGTGTGCTTCCAGGCAGGACTCTGCCCCGATGTCTGTGAGGAGGTGAACCATGGTCTGTAGCAGGAACAAAGAGCTCATTTGCTGGAAGGAGATAAGTACTTCGAGCAGGACATCAGGAGACAGAACCCTCAAAGCTCAACCTCCTGTTGCAGAGTTGTGGTCCAGAGTCTGAGCTGCCATTATAAAAACAGACAGGCCAGATCCTCAGCTGGCACAGAGCCGCAGAAACTCAGCATATTAGCTCAAGCTGCATCTTCTTTATTACTTGGGGCACTGAAGAGTATGATTGAAAAGATGCCCAGGATGTAACAGATGAAGTAAAGTGTACTGAATTTACCAGCAGCCTTAAGTAAAAGCCTAAGTTGCTTAATTTATCCTTGGAATCATTTTAGCAGTGAGCTTTTTTTACCTTTCTTGTGGGTGCTGTCATAAATGGCCTGTGGGAACACTGGAATTGTCATATCTGGACGTTTTCAAGAACTTATCACTATTGAGATTCAAATAGATGCAGCTGAAGCAGAGGAACTGAGGAGATCAGCTCTTGGAGTCTCTTCCAACCTTATTTTTTGCATGATTTTAGCAAATCTGTTCAGTTGCTGTCCTAAGCTGGCAAAATTACCCTGCTTCCAGAGGCTTGTGTCCCAGAGACTTCAGCTCCCAAACTCCTCTACTTCCTCCATGACTACTCTTACAACACAAAATGTAGTATTGTCAGTTTTGCAAAATATTGTGAAATCAAGATCTGAACTGTGGCAGCAGTGTGAAGTAAAACAGAAAGATATCAAAGTTAATAGGTAACCTGCTTATTACAGTGTTTCATGTCCTGCTCAACAACATTTTCTACTTCAAATTTGGCTGACAGTTGCCCTAAAAACACAGGTGTGCTCACAGCAATACTGAAGCAAACTAGGCTTGAAGAAAGGAACCAGAACAAGGTGCTAGATCTCCTTCTAGGAGTTTCCCAAAAGAGATTTAGCTCACCAGGGTTGGACATCTGCTCCCCAAGCATCCTGCTATCACTTCACATCTAAATGCTCTTGACACTCCACCCTGCCAGTACCTCCTGTCTCCTGCCTGTGATTGGGACCAATGTGAAACCTTGGGCTCCATTCCCCTCACTGTGGGAGGTGAAAGCACAGGCCAGATGTCCAGCCAAAGCGAGAGGTAGAGCTGGACATCAGCTGGTTCCTGGTGATTCACAGAGCAGTAAATTCCCTTAAGCAATGTGTGATAGTGCACCAGCTCTGTTAAACAGTTCCAGAATACCATTGTCCTCTCCATTATTATTTTTTGGACATCTTACTACATCTGAGTACGGGTACATTTGTACTTTCCCTCCCAGGGGTACCATAGGTCCATCAGCAACTGACTTCTCCATTGCCCTTTACTTCCTAAATCAAGAATTAATAGGAAGAATTTGTTGACACCATTTTAGGTGTGCTGCCAACACATCTGAAATGGCCTGGTTATATTGTCTAAAAAACACTGGTAGCTGGCAAGTCCTGCAGAGAAATCATGCACAAGGGAGGACTGTGAGCGAGGCCAGAGAGCCACGCTGCTGTTGATAAGCTAAAATCAGTGTTTGTTCCCCAGCACTCCCAGGATCCCAGTGCAATGTTGTGTGCTCCCGGTGCCTGACCTTCTCCCGAGGCTGCTGTGCATCTACCAGCCTGCCAGATTCCCACTCCACAGACCAGACACTGAGAAGGGGGAGGGGAAAGGAAGGGCAGGGAAAGGCAGGAGGGCAAATAAATACTTGTATTACTTTTTTTCCTGATGATATACATAGTCCAGGGAAAAAGACCTAGCAGGGGGCAAATCATTTCTGAGCGCTGCTGTGCTAATGTGACAGCTTTATGGGGAGGCAGTTCTGGGTCAGGAGCCAAATTTCTCCTACCTTTGGTTCAAGAACTGTTACTCAGGGGAAAGAAAGACATTTCCAGGGTAAAATTGTGGTAGAGTGCTAGATAGCACACCTGAAACCTTCCTTTACCCTGTGATTGTGTGGTATGATTATACAGCTTAAAAATATGGATGATTTCCTAAAATAAGGGCAGAAAAGAAAGGCAGAATGGATCCTGTGCAGGTTGCTGCTCTCTGCAGGTGATCCTATCCCAGTCCCACTGACAGCCCCGTGGCAGGGGGGGAATGAGCCCTCTGTAATGCAATGCAAAGCCTGCGCTCATGCAGCTGTAACATTTCTCCTCCATCATCTGTGCTGTTTTTCCTCCTTCCTTTCCCATCTTACACCTGACTGCAGTGTGCCTCTCGCTTTGTCTCTCCCTCCCATCCTCTGTCCACTTGTCCCCTCATTCCCCAGAATTCCTCTGGCACGGGCCTGGGGAGGAGAGAGATGGGAGCAGGGGAGGACAGATCACCTGAGTGGAACCAGGAACCAGCAGAGTTCAGCCTCAAAAACACGAGTTACTGGGTCAGGATGCTGCCTCAGGGAGGACAGGACTGAGGAAGTTGGTTACAGGTGGAGCCAGTCTGTGCTCATGGCTTTTTCCTTGGTAGAACACTACAGCCCAAGCAGAAGGAAATTCTGCAGCTGATTTTACTAACAGGATAAAATAAACCTCTCTTTTCACAGGCAGAATTCAGCCCCGAAGGTATATGAATTATGTCCCTCTTACTGGCATCTGATACTGCTCCCTGCATTACTCTCCTGTTAGCAGGAAACAAGAGGCCCCTCTGACCACCCAGTGGTTCAAGACAAACCACAAACAAGCCCTGAAGGCAAGAGGAGGGACAGGACAGAATGTGAAGAGGGTTATAAATCATCCCTGTGGTCCCAGACAGAAAGCAGGCAGGGGTCCTGAGCCTGCTTATCCAGTCAGACAGGTACATGTGCAGATGGTGGCACAATGGCACCAGGTGACACTACAGCAGCAGGTGACCTCAGCCTGCCACACAGGACGTAGAAAGCCTCCCCTGCATCTCCTGCAGAGCTGGAGGAGACCCACTTCTTCCCTCTGCCCTTACACCCTGCAGCCATGGGCTGCTGCAGCTGTCCAGACAGTCACACAGATTAAATACGCTTTTAGATGTGGTATCTGTTATTTCTCCAAAATGAAACAGCTTCCCACACTCTTATTAACCTGTGCCCTACTTCAGAAGTGAATTTAATTTGCAATTTCATAGTTAGCTGGTGCTGGTGTTGGTTTGTCCCTGTGTCTTTGATTTGGCTGGGTACATTTATGCAGTGCCGTATGTGGCAGAGTCCTGTTTGTTGTGGCTTGTGAGCAGTATTCCTCACAACAGAGTAAGGAATTGGGGTGGCTGGAGATTTTTGTTTCACTGGGGTAGAGAAAAGTTAAAGCACAAATGTTAAAAATGTCCCTGTAAAACCAGTTTTTGTATTCAGCAGACAATGACTTGCTGTCTGCTAAATGAAGTTTGGGGTATTCCTGCACATGTGCTCGTCTTCCATGGAGTTCCTGAAGAGAACTACTGTACCAGAGAGGAGAGCACATTTCAAAGGACTCGCTGGATTTCTGATGGCAAACACCAAACAAAACGGGCATTGTTTGACAGAGACACAAAGTAATAGAGAAAGGGAAGTGGAAACTTCAGCAATGACCCCCACAGAAACAACAGAACAAAGCAGTATGGCAAGTTATGTGGTAGATTCAACTGCAGATTGCGTTGCCTAACCAGCAGCACTCACCACACAGAGCAGAGGAAACCCAAACCCTGTGTAACCAGGGCTCAGTGTCTGCTCTTGCAGCCAGCACACATTTTTGTGACTTTTTGTAAGGAACTGAACCTAACTAAACCCTCGAAGATGTGTGCAGCATGAGTGGCTTTTCTTCATCTTATTGTGGGGAGAAAAAGGAACAAGAGCGCAGTGTCAGTTCCTCTGGGGATTCAGCTCTATTCTGATGCTGTCTGAGTGAAAGACACCCATTCCTATCGGTTATTCCTGTAGTCCCTGGGCATGGAGCACATTTAACATCTGGATGTCTGCAGTAACACCTGCCAGCTTGTAGCCCAAATCCTGCACACACACTCCTGCACGGGACGTTTCAGTGATCTCACAGTCCATTTGCAGATTGTTCCTCCTGTCCTTTGAGCTGGTTGGAAGATAAACTTTGGTCAGTGTATTATACTATGCCCTTTGTAATGGAATAACATCGGGTAATATGTGTTTAGTGGTGGGATTTAAATTCTCCAGCTGATTACAAGAAGCTGTTAAGACTTGTAAGGTTTAGCAGTGCCCTGTGTGCGAGTTGGAATGATGTGTACTGTTGCAGCGCTTGCGCTCTCTGATGCTGTTGAAAAGGCCAGGGCTTTGCTAGGAAGAAACCTGAGAACATCTGCAACTGAAGTGTCAGCAATACAATTTGCTATTCGGTGAGACTGTTACAAGTGGTTGACCAGAAAACCAGTCTCCCGTACTGTGCAATCTTCCAGCTTTAACAGGCTGCTTGTTTGGAGATCCCAGGTGTGTGGCAGTCTCTCCGTGCCCACTTTCCAGCTGTCACTAGAGCACAGAAATATTTCCTGTGCCTAAAGAATATAGTGAAATTTGATTAATGCTTAAAAGAGGTTTTGATAAAAGATGCAATGGCGTATTTTTTTTTATTATAAGATGCAAAAAGGGACAGTGGCTTATTAATGCACCTTAAGAACACAGGCCTTAGAGGAGCTAAAGATGCCCTGTGGCTGGTCCGGATGCGCTTCCCACATTCAGTGCGAAGCCTCCATCACTGCCCGCCACCGGCGCGGAGGGGAGCGGCTGAAAGGGCGTCAGAGAAGGGTCTCCCTTTCCTTGCCGGCTCCCTGCACCCGCAGGCCTGCCCGCATTCCCAGCGAGCCTTGTCCTGCACGCTTCGGGCCCTCCGCAGCCCCGGGCACAGGCCCTGCCACGGCACTGAGCCCCGACCGCCCGCGGTGCCGGATCCCGCCGGGGCCCGGGCGGGGCCGGGGCTGGAGCTCGCCTTGTGGCCAGCTGGGCGCGGACCAAAGGGAACCATCGGGAAAAGTAACAACCGGCCCGGGCCGCACCGGGATGGACCGCGGCTGCTGGCAGAGATAGAGGAAGGCCGGGGAGTAGGTACTGAAGTAGCGATGGAGCCAGGGATGGAGCCCGGGCGTGACCCCGCCCGTTTCGCCCCGCCCCGCCC